>JAYJMG010111595.1:0-11523 GCA_036873935.1 Stomotoca atra
GCTGTAAAAATTATACGTTGATAATGTCCACAGAGGTTGGACGAAATATCCGTTAAAATAATAAAAAATGACAACAACTCAACTTCTCGTTTTAATCTTTTGCATTAAATTGTATGCTCACACAAACATTTTTCATAAAATATAACTGTAAATTTGATGAAGGAAATTTAAAGAGCTTTCCAAATTTATATACTTTTATGGTTGAAAAATGAGTAGAAGCAGAGTTATTTAAGAAAGAACTTCAGACGTTTGTAGTCCTGACAGTATCTTTAATTTCTATTTGTATACCATTCAAGGGACAATCTTTTCATTGATTGATCACTGGTTCATATATCTTGTTATTGTCATCAAATTTAGATATTCAGGTGGATGATACGCCAGCAGTTGACATGGTTTTAAAAGCCGATAAGAAAAGACTGGAATTGTTACAAGAGGTTTTATATGATTTTTACAGGCAACTGATAAAACACCTTATTTATTGAGAGCTGATTTATGTTAGTTGAATTTGTGTTAAAGAATTGTTTATATGACATGAAAGAATCTGAAATTTGTTCACCACCAACATAATAAAATGAAACCATGGCTTCAGAAAAAAAATCAAATTTTGATATAAAGACTTATAGGAGCGTAAAAAATACAGATTTTTAGAAAGAATTTCTAGATTAATTTCAGATCATTATAGAGTTACCAAAAAAGCAAAAATCCATTGCTTGAAGTAAATTCCATCAATGAGTATTATGAATGACTCAGCAATATTTCATTTGTTTCATTTGCTTCTCAGGGCCCATTTTTTCATACCTTGAGAAATGAATCCCTTTCTCCTCTTTCTTCTCTCTCTTCTGTCCCCAAAGAAACAGACCAGAAGATCTCTGCAACCTTCTCAAAAAGCAGCAATATTAAACATAGCTGAAGCAATAAATCAACAAATTAATTTCTGCTATTTCTTAATTATGAGTCTGACAACAAAAGAAACATTCAAAATGGCTGAACTGAATGAAAGAAATGGGCCCTAAATAAACTTTTTTTCTTCATTTGTTTTCTGATGAAATAAGCATAGACAAGAGATGCAATTTAGACTAAAATGGTCTTGGTAGTCTTGCCTTCTTCAAGGCCTTGTTAATGTGAGGGTCTGGCTCTTACGCCATGAGATGTTTCTGAATGTGGAGAATGTATGCATGATGTGTTGTGTGACCTTAAATTCACATGCATGCAGAAGATTTTTGAAGTACTATGATATACTGATATTGGTGTTATTTTTATATGCTTTCATTGTTTTCTTCAAATTCTGTTTGTTTAATGTGACATTTTTTATGGTTTACTCAGGAAAAGCACTTACTGAATGCCATCACTTCTCAAGACACGAAAATTAGTGACAGCGCAAATAAAAGACTAAAAGAAGTAGGTGTTTCAATCTTGGCCACGTTCTTGTAGATTCCTTTGTAACTTACTTTGATCGTATAAACTTATAAGATAATGTAATTCTGCATAGCTTGAGAGAATGTATGTTTTTTTCTTTCTGGTTGCCCGGTGGTTAATGGTTTGTTTTCATGTTGTTCTTTTAATTCAAAGCTGGATTGAACGAGTCATTAGAAAACAAAAGTGATACTAGTGATGCTTATAATTAAGTCTTTCTTGCATTTTAAGCAGGAAAGAGTGACTTATTGGAAATGTAGAAAGACATGGGGCCACAAATTATTTCGCCTCAATTTTGCCCTAGATAAAATTATGGTAATAATTGATCAGAAGGAATTGACTTGTAGTCTTTGCTATACTTTAGGTGTATGTTGAGCTGGATGCTATAGGTGCAGATAAAGCTGAAGCCAGGGCAAGGAGAATTCTCTCAGTATGTATTAAAAAGTAGTATTTGCTGTTTCTAGACTGAAGCCATAGGCTAAACATTAATGGCAGTCCTGTTTACTCTGAATTATTTATTTGCAAATAAATTTTGTGAGGATCTCAGTTGAAGGTTACCTGTTGGAATTATCAACACCAATGGTCTGTTACCTTTTACCAAAATTTAGTCGAAAACGATAGGAAAGTTGTTCTATATTTCTATTTCAGGCCAGCTCTTTATGGTAATAAAGTAGCCAGAGCCATCCTTAATAATAAAACCCTATGAATTTGTTGCTCAGAAAATGATTGCTGGCACAAAATATTTTGTTTTTAAGGGTTTAGGATTTACCACTGAAATGCAAGCACGCCCAACCAAAAATTTCTCAGGAGGATGGAGAATGAGAGTTTCACTAGCTAGGTATGTAGATTTTAATCTGAACGATAATACTGGCCCTGAGCATTGCTTGATGTTTTCATATTTTCTCTGCTTATTGTTACGAACTCGCCTTTTTGTTATTTTCATTCCATATTTATCTTTCAGAGCTTTGTTCATGGAACCCACACTACTGTTACTTGATGAACCTACCAACCATTTAGATTTGAATGCTGTTATTTGGTTAGATAAGTAAGTTATTTGACTTAACGAATCAACCAATGGTTAATTATTTATTTATTATTTATTTATTTATTTTACGAATGTTTACCCAGGATAGCCTCTTCAAAGCCTGTTGGCTCTGTTAAAAGGATACAGCGTCATCTTTTTCATCAAAATTTTCGAAAAAGATTTTCTTAGAAAATATTGATTAACTTGCAATGATGTTTCTACTGAATATTTCATAAGTCCATATTCCCACCAGGAAGTGATTGGAAATGAGCAAAACAACTTTTCCGAACAATATACATTCCTACCGTGTGTAAAATGCAACTTAAACTCACATTGTTGAACTGACACTTTTTCAGCTTTTTACAATTATTTGCATCACAAAACACCAGATGCACAGATGCACAAAGCAGAAAAGAAAAAATGTTCAAAAAATTCTAATGCAAGTGTAAATTGAACAATGCAATCATCAGCGTCACATGAAATCAAAAGTTAAAATGAGTAAAAATCTTTAAAAGCGTTTTTCTCGGAATTAAAATTTAGGGTGTATTTCTAACGCTTTGAAGTTCCTTTTTCAAAATAATTATGATATCACGCTGATTGTGGGCTCATTGGAAAGCTTAGACGCTGACCAAAAAATCGGTATCACAGTTTGTGTTAATACTCAATATTTCTTTTCATATAAACCCCTGGACTTAAATTTTGGTGTAGAAATATTAGTTAAGATAATTGTTATTATAAAAAGGCAATAGAAGTCAGTTTCGATAAACTGTGTTTTTTAGATTGAAAAGTGTTGAATATGATGGTGTAAATTTTAAAAAAATTTGGCATAAACTTTTGATATAAAGGAACCCAAATTGTGACAATGGGACCATTTTTTTCATTTCAACATAACTTTTGTTTTCTATGTAAATGATTCTTGAAAATTATATCATATGAAAGTATTTTTGATAAGCTTTTCAATGTTATATAATTTATTAAATGAATTGAGAAAGAAAATGGAAAAATTAAAATAAAAAACATGCTCAAAAGAGGATGCTGTGTCTTTACCCTTTGAATGCTTTTATTTGGTTGGACAAGTGAGTTATTTGACTGACTGGGTTGTTGCGTATATTCAATCAAAATCTAATCTGATGTTAAAGGTGATTCAAAATTATTTTGAGATATGGATTGTAGCTTTGTTTTGAAACTCCATAAAATGATTTTTAACTCAACATTTCAAGTAGAAATTCAAATACTCTTCTTTCCAAAAAGATTTTATTTTAATATTTTTCATAATTTAATAAAAGTTTGTGTCAAAAATCCCATTTCTGTTTGTGTACCAGATTATGAATCTCAGTAATTTCCTGTAAAATATTGGTGTTACCCAGCCGGCAAAAGAAATACACTCCCCCGCAGTGACTTTTTAATGATTTTGCCGGCTGAGTATAGTTATTTCATGGAACACTTTGTTTTCACTGTCTTTTTATTTTTTTATTTTAGTTATTTACAGCAATGGAAAAAAACATTGTTAGTTGTTTCCCATGACCAGCATTTCTTAGATAATGTGTGCACAGATATTATACATTTAGGTAAGCTTGACTCACTTTATTATTCACTACTCAGTAATTGCTGGTAAAAAATTTTACTTGGCCCACCAAAGAATTTGATTTAAATTTCGTGGTATGTCTTCCGAAATCCGAAATCCTGTTGAGCTCCTATGGTGAAGAGAAAGGACTGAGCTGTCAGCCATCAACTGTTATTAAAGTTTTTCTCTTATTTAAATCAAAAATTCTTTTAAGCTATATGTATTTTAGCTTCGTTTTGAAACCCTACATTACACTCTGCATCCAATCATTTTTAACTGAACATTACAAATAAATTTATAAATTCAAGCGCTCGTCTTTCCTAAAAATATACAAAATGCGAAATACGAAATCTTATTCTGCATGCGTATTTATTTTATACGTTTTTGCTATTTTATACTCAAAGCACATTGCGTATTTTTTTAGCGTATTTCTTTTGTTTTCAAAAATACGAAAAAAATCCATAAGGTCTGTTTTCTGAGATCCGTTCACAAATCATTATTTTTATGTCATTTGTATCAAAAAAAAAAAAATGTTCAGGCTGCGTCTATGTTTGTTTACATTTCCTTTAATATCAGGTGAACTTCCATATCAGTTCGATGTCATGTTTCCTTTTAAAGTTTCTTAAAGGCCAACCGTGAATGACTAAAATTTGTTAATGAATTTAAATAGTAACACAACCTTGTTATTTTACTGATGCTTGAATCATCAGATCATGGTTCCATACTAAAATAATTTTAGAAATAATTGAAGTAGGACTATTATTATTTGAGTTACTCGAATTATTATTGAAAAGTGAACCAAATGCAATGCTAAAGTAATGTGGGCAGCAGATAAATTTAGAACTGAAAACAGTGTATTTTGAAATATTTTAGTATTTTGCTCAATATGTTTTTTGACAAAGAAATGACATTGTAGTATTAAATTGGGCATGCTTAGAATAAATCTCTGAAAATATTTGGCAATGAAGTGTTTCCATGATCGATTTGGTTTGGTTAGCATTTGTGTGGTTTTTATGCTAAAACTGAAACTATGTTTTGCATAGAAGAAATCCAGCGCTAATGCATGAAAAATGCTGCGCAAAACTTTCGAATCCTGCATTTGAATTTCCAAATGGATATAAAAAACTCACTCCCTTGTATCCGAACTGCTAATGAAACCGTTAATCTATCTCTCTCATACAAATTACACGAGTAGCATTTTGAATTTACTTACTTTAACACTACCTTTACTTAATTTAAATTTTTGAACGACAGGTGTTCTTATTGCATGACATAGCATCCTTTGTTTCTTATTTGTGTTTCATTTATTTCCCTTAGATCAACAAAAGCTCTTTTATTATCGAGGAAACTACTGTAAGTTTGCTCTTTAATTTATGGTGCAGAGTTAAAATAGCTGAATTAGTTAGGCCATTTTTTGCCTGTTAAAATGTATTCTGCTGTTGACGCAGGATTTGTTACCATGTTACCATGTTTTGCCCAAGTTTTATGTGGAATGACAGTGAAAATGCTCTTATAATCCTCATGAAATGACATAAACATTATTAGTGGTACTCTTGTTTTGGGAGAACTTTCTAAACCTTAATTTACATGGTATCTAGCCCCTGGAATTGCAGAGGATGTTATAAAGTATTAGGTCCATCAGGGGGTGTAAGGCAACATCAATTTTTTTAAATTAGTTCGAATATCAAATTGAAAAATTCTGGAGATTATGAAAGAATGAATGAGTGAATCACTATCGTCAATTAATTCTGCATTTGTCATTCATTAGATTCAAGAAAAATGTTTTCTTTTTTTTAGCATCCTTCAAGAAAATGTACAAGCAGAAACTAAGGGAACATGAAAAAGCTTATGAAAAGCAGGTGAATCGTTGTTTCAGTTTCTTTTTTTGGCGTTACAACTTTCAATGTATGTAAAACAGATGGCCTTCTTCTACATCTACCCCAGTGGGGAAAATTGTTTAAAAGTCATTGTGGAGGAGTGTATTTCTATTGAAATACCCTTCTCCACAGTGACTTTTCACGATTTTGTCCGCTGGGACTAAGCTTTAATTCTGTTGTTGCAGGGGCTCCAATTTGTTTTTTTGTCATTACAGCTTTTAATGAATTAAATGTGTTAAGTTAAAATATTGTTCTATGCATTGAATGATTTTGGGTTGATTGACACTCGCAAAGTATAAGTCAATTAATACCAAGGCTGCACAATGAGAAATGAGGTTAAAACAAAGATACTATTATAAGTATTTTATGGAATAAGAGCAGCAATTTTTTGAATATGCTAGAATCATTTATTGACTTTCTGGTTGGCTTTCTCCTTGTTAGCTGTCTTCATTGAAATCATACATGCCCTTTTACTCTTCGTTTTTTTTCTTTTTTTCTTTAGGAAAAACAAATAAAAGCTTTAAAAGCTTCAGGGAAGTCAGGAAAGACTGCTGTAAGTATTTGTTTCCTCTTTTTGCTGCAAGTAAAAAAAAATTTCAGCATTATCCCATCCATAAAACTCTCATTTTGGAAATCAACGCACCGAAATTGATCATCAACCGAAAAGAAAAACTCGTCCTCTCTGTCGCCGTCTCCATCTTTAAGACAGGATTTAAAAAAAGTCCATCGAGTTCGAAATCAAAACTCCTACCCAACCTGCAAAATTATTAAAAAGTCACTGTGAAGGAGTCCTCTAGAGTGACTTTTTAACGATTTTGCCGGCTGGGTATATTGTCAACCGTATATATTTTCAAGATAAAATGGTAATTGTTGAGTCTTCGGCTCAAATTAGGGTCCAAAACCCATTTTTATGTAAAAATTTGAAAAACAACCTCCAAACTCAATATCTGCACCAATGAATTGCTTCTAGAGCGATGTTTTAAGAGATACGAAGAATTTTTAACTTTGACGTCACCAATATGGTGTTTCTGTTCCCTCAACTTTGTTCTGATTTAAAGCACGTTCTGCCAGTAATTAATTTCAAAAAAATATTTTTTTTGGAATTTGGATTTGATAGACTGTAAGTTAACCACCAGTTATTTGCATTTTATTATAGGAAGCTCTGGCAAAAGTCACAACAACTCGAAAAAAGGAAAAGAATATGTCTAAAAAGGAACAAGAAGAGGTATTAAGAGACACCTGTTTCCACTGTGTGAT
Source organism: Stomotoca atra (assembly GCA_036873935.1). NCBI lineage: Eukaryota > Metazoa > Cnidaria > Hydrozoa > Anthoathecata > Pandeidae > Stomotoca > Stomotoca atra. Next base: position 7,136 of record JAYJMG010111595.1, read on the forward strand.
AAATTCAATGCATGATAAAGTCTTACTTGCTTGCATATTTTTTGTTTATTTTAAACTTTCTGCATGCTATTTGTATCTAAGGGCTCAATTGTCTAAACTCTATACCCCTGTATCTCTTTCCAAATGAGGCTAGAGTCTGTGACCTCTACGCTGTTAAAAGGGTCTATTGAGTTTCGTACCTCAAGCTTTACCCACCATTTTGGTATGCTAGTCAGGAATACGTTCCTGTTAACACCATATAAAATTAATGTTTGTGAAATAAATCTTTTAGTTTTCTTGCGAAAGAAAAAGATTTCTGATAATTATCAATTTGCAAGCAAGAAAGTTGAGTACCGAAGATGATGTATAAGATGAGGGAATTTTTTCTGGATTTAGTGGATCTAGAATACCTCTCGTTTTTTCAGGCTAGTGCTCAACAAGCCGAATTGCTACTAAGACCAAAAGAATATAAAGTCAAATTTACTTTGAAAAATCCGCCGCCACTAAACCCTCCAATTCTTGGTCTCAAAGGTGAGGATTCTGTATGATTTGTAGTTTATTGTTCTATTGCATTGTAGTTCTATTATTTTATTGTTCTATTGCATTGTTTCTATTATTTGATTGTTCTATTGCATTATAGTTCTATTATTGTATTGCTCTATTGCATTGTAGTTCTATTATGTTGTAGTCTATTGTCTTATTGTGTGAAAAAGTGTGTTCTTGTCTGAAAATTGGTATGGTCATGATTCCGATCGTAGGATTAGCATGATTCAACAATGTTTCGTGGCAGTATTTAGTGTGACAGTCTTTGACTTTACTCCCATACTATTGCTCTCCACTTGCTTTTAATGGCCACTTATTATTTGCAGACAATGTTTTAAGAATAAAGCAAAAAATTATTTAATGCCATAAAATCACTTTTGGCTTATCAATAGTCTGTATCACAGCATCAGAAAATGCTTTCACTCAAAGATTTTATGGCATTGAATAATTTGTTGCTTTATTGTTCTCATGCGTATTTTTTAGGCGCAAAACATTATCTGCAGTAAACAGATTAAGTGGCTTGATCAGCTAGATAAATTATATAGTCTCACTGTTTGTGGGAACATCCTGCTTGGAATATTAGTTGATTTAAAGTGAGATGTTTTGACTTATGACAGGGGAAATCAGAATTTCTCTCTGCGCACATCCCATGTGGAAACATCCTGCTCGAAATATCGTGGCAGTCAGTTGATTTAATATTGTTTTACGGTCTTCCATCCCGTTTCTCAGGGACTACCTTCTGTATTTTTTCTGTTTTAGATGCTACTTTTGGGTATGAAGGTCAACCCCTGTTATTCAAAACAGTTGACTTTGGTATTGACATGAATTCTAGAAGTATGTCAGTTTTTGTTGTTGTTTTTTTTTTTGTTTTTTTTTGTTAAAGAATGTTCATCTTTTATATGGCATTTTTATTATTTATTAAAGGATTTCAATTTTACTCATAATCAATGGTATCACATGTTGACAAGCATTTGTTGAGATCAATTTTTGCGTGGATTCAATTTTGCGACTTTTGAGAATTTTGGCCAAATTCAAAAAATTGGCAAAAATAGGTCCACATAAAATTTAAGAAAGTGTTAAGCATGTGAAACAATGAGAAAATGTTGTCATACGCAACAGAAGAGATTTCATTTTCTCTTCATGCCCTCCTTCCTTGTTAGCTTTAAATCCGGAAAATTAGATCCACATATTATCACTGGAAACCGTTTACTTGCAAAAGTAATCCACGCAAAAACGCACCAAAATCGCGTTTGCAAAAATAAGTTCTTGTCACATTTATTGCTTTTTTACTGGAGTGACTTTATACGTATACTGTAAAACTGCGAATGTTAATGTCAGGTCTGAGTTATACAGTAGCCTTAGTTACTAATTATGTACTTTTTATTGCTTCAGTTGCTATTGTTGGTCCGAATGGTGTTGGTAAAAGTACTTTCCTTAAACTGCTGCTTGGGAAGTTGGAACCGGTGAGTTTCTAATTTTGATGTACAATCTACTGTACCTATATAACCTATGTAACGCGTTCTCTGATTCCTTATACATCGATATAAAGTATAATGTTCTAGAGATGACTATTGGGTGAATCTAGTCGATACAAGGCCTCTTTTTGGCTTATCTCGGACGAAACGTATATTTTCAAGACGCTCTTTCAGAGTCTTTTTTGTTGGCCGCAAATCGTGATGAAAATGTCGAGCTCTGCGTGTAAGAGTGACTGCATAGGAGATTGACAAGATAAATCCAAGATTGCTTTAATAAGGAGGTGGCTGTGGCTTCCTTTATTTTTCTAGCAATTGTATACACTTTTGAAACAACGCAATATTTTCTGTTTTCTTATATCTTTCCAAATGTACTGTTTTAGTCAGAAGGAGAAAATATTCGAAATCCGCGGTTGGTAAGTTTTTGCAATTTCTGTTTTCACTTATTCATTTTTTTCTTTCACATTTTTACGTTACTTCTATCCCCCACAAGAAGCCGCCTTTATTAGCATCTCGGTCGTTTCCAAAAACAATTGATCGTGGTGTCGATGGTTCTTTATTCACCTACGCTCGTGGCTATGCTATCTCATGGAGAACGACCCTCAATCTAGTCTTTCTTCTCAAACATGGAGAAAAGGGGAGTGCTTTCAAGAACTTGACTCGAACCGGATCATCCAATCCAGTTACCATACAAATACTAATTTATCTGTACTATGGCGTCATTGTTTCATTTTATTTTTTTATTAATTTGTCACGTTATATCTTTTGTTTTTTAGAGGATCGGATTTTATAACCAGCATTCTGCTGATCAGGTAATGGGCTGTTTTACTTTCTCTACCCATGCTAACTGATTTTTCATCACGTGAAATACCAAACCCTTGCATCTGCACCTTCATGTATCAACCCTGTAGAAGGCCCCCTCTTTGACAAGGTCATGAATTATTTACTTTAGTTGACGTTACATGAGTCACCAGTTGAATATCTTCAGGTATGAATGGTTTTCTTTGTTTTTTCTTCGTTTTTTTTATTTTTATGATAAGTGAGGAGATTTTCTGTTCTTTCTCGCAATGTAATAGCCCAAAAAATCTTGATTCTGTGGACGAACGAAGTTGCGTATACCTTGAGCGTTGCAAATTTTAGCGTGCATTTATTTTAGTGATGGGGGAAAATATATTATCTCGGATTAATTTAGCGATTTGGCCAAAATTAACGTTTTTAGAACAGCCTGAGTAAGCCATGTTGCTCTTCTTATGATAAATCGCTAAAAAATTTCTCCCTGCTATAATTGGTACGGTTAAGGTAAACCCTTGGACTTGACTACTTTATTCATAGAAATTTTTGCGAGAGAAATTTTTTGCGAATTTCCGTCATTTTTGCAAAAGTTTGACTCGCAAAAAATCTAAAAAGGCTAATTCGCAAAAGTTTATTCGCGCGAAATCTTTCAGATTACTTATTCGCAAAAGTTTATCCAGTACTTTTTTTCCTATTTTTTCCTTCTTTTTTTTCCTATTTTTAAATCCTGTGTAGACTTTGACGACAAACAAAACATGTAAATAGTAGTGTTTTCCGCTTCAGCAAAGAAAAAAATAATTAAAAAATAGAGTTTTTTCTTTTGTTTATTCGCATTTTTACGTAGCTTAATGAGACAAAAAAATTTAGTTCGCCAAAGTTTATCTCGCAAAAAAAATTTCTTTCCTATAATATTCGCAAAAGTTTATTCACGCAAAACGTCTCTAAACGTAAATTCGCAAAAGTTTATCCAAAAATTTTTGCGAGGTTTTGGTCTCGCAAAAGTTTCTGTCGCAAAATTATCTACAATAAAATAATACTTTACACGAACCATTATTATCATCTTCAGCGTTGCTTTAATATGGAATATCAAGATTGTCGAAAGTTACTGGGACGCTTTGGATTAGCTGGGCATGCACACACGATACAAATAAAAGACTTATCAGGTAGGTCGATGGTTTTATGTAGAGTTTTGTTTCTTTCGTTTCGCTTTGCGTGGCTGAACATGCCACATGGTACTATCAACCAATGTAATGACGTCATTGGCAATTCACTCAAGACATTTACTACATGAAAAAGGGCTTTAATCTCTATCTGTTGTTTCGCTAAGGTGGTCAGAAATCTAGAGTGGCGCTAGCGGATATGGCTTCTCGGGAACCTGACATTATTATCCTTGTAAGTGTTCGTAATTTTGATCAAACCCCTAAATCCCCCAAACCGTATCCCAACGAACTTATTTGCTCCAGAATTTTCATGAACATTTCCTATTGATTCTTTTCAATATTCTAATACATGTTTTTTTTATGTTTACAAGAAACACACTTCAGCTTAGCTTCAGCCTGAATGTGTCTTTTTGCCGAGTCGAGCCTTGAATGTTTCTAAAAT
>JAYJMG010111705.1:0-15830 GCA_036873935.1 Stomotoca atra
ACAAAGATATGTAACATAAGATTCAAAACAAAAATTAAAGACAAAATATGTGTGCAACCAAATCCCCGCCAAAGTTTTGTTGTGAAAATTATTCAAAATTAGAGCCATTGACAGAATTAAGACATAGAAATTTCATGCACAAATTTTTACTTCTTTCCTTCTTCTAGTTCAAGCAATATGTAAAACTTACCTTCTTTGTTAAATAAACTTGACAAAGCTTTCCATGCGTTATTTTTCACATGCTTGTATTTGTATTCTGTATGGGGCAACATGACCCATATGACCAGTGGACAATGTGAAACCTCTTAAACGTCAGTTATTCCCCCTTGTATTCGAGATGAAAAACCCAAATTTAGGGGTGCAATGCAATGACGTCAGTTCTTTTCACCGAGCAGCAATGCACTGACGTCAATTCATTCCGCATGTTGCAGCCGTAAATGTTTTCGTGCATTTTATGTTTGAAAATGCACGAAAGTCATAAGATGTCCAAAAACGTCCCAAAACGCTTCCATAAAAGTAAACCATAATGGCTGCCAAAATTTCAAGCCCTTGGTAGGAAATAATTACGCACACTTAAATGTCAAATATGCTCTGCTGCGCTCGTTTCACTTAGCTTCGCAATAATATTTATTTGCCTCTGAGAAAATGGAAGCAGAAATGAAAAATTCAATTTAGTTCAGACTAATGAAGATTCCATATAGGGAAAAAAATTAAATTTCTCAAAATCAACCAGTAATATAAGGCTTGCGGAGCAGGGTGCAAGGACCCTATGTTCGCAAACGAAAAAGCTTCTGCACCTATCCACTGATCATCAAAGTTAAATGTAACGTCAAAGATTATACAATACAGGGAAAAATTAAAGTTCTCAAAATAAAATATGATCGATTCCATTGAAAAGAGCTTGAAAAGCTGATCAAAATGCTGATAGGATCGTTTAGTCTTGATGAGTGATTACGGAGATATCGCATGTTCTAAATTTGACTCGCTGGTTCAAACGTCATCAGGTTTGCCCGGGCTAAAATATTTTCGTGCATTTTCTTGCATAAAATGTCCGAAAACGTCCGAAAACGCTTCCATAAAAGTGTACCATAATGACTGCTGAAATTTCAAGCCCTTGGTAGGAAATATTTACGCACACTTAAATGTCAAATATGCTCCGCTGCGCGAAGCTCGCTGGGCTTGCTTCACTTAGCTCCGCAAAAAGTATTGATTCCATTGAAAAGAAGTTTAAAAGCTAATCAAAATGATGTAAATGATCGTTCAGTTTTAACGAGAGGTTGCGGAGATATGGCGTGTCAAAGATATTCCATTGACGTCATAATGGGTAGCATGACCCATCATACATGACCCGTGGGCAATGAGAAACCCCTAAGACGTCAGTTATTTCCCTTATTTTCTGAGATAGGGGACCAACATTTAGAGGGTACAATGCAATGACGTCAATTATTTGCACCTCTTCACAGAAGCGGTAATGCACTGACGTCAGTAACCAAGTGAAATTAACTACCGGTATTGAGACATCGAGGTGATTCAATGGTGGTGTTTCGCGAGTATGAAGTTAACAATGAAGAAGTTGCGGTGTACCAAAAGGGAAGATATAAAATGCAGCATCTTGGTAGAAAATGTTTACACGCACTTAAATGTCAAATGTACTCCGCTGCGCGCTTCGCTCCGTAAAAAACGCCTAACATGAATATGGTTAAAGAGTTAAACCAAATAGTTTTTAATCAACACATTTTTATAGTCCAATAAAGTAAACTACAAAACAAAGCACTAAAAGTCAAGAATATCATTATTGTCTATGATTAGATTTTCCAGGAGAGGCATCTTTGACATCACTTTCTGTGACATTTTACTTTTATAGCCAGGAGGGTGCACTTAATTGAGGGAGTGCGCTTATTAAATTTTTGGGGTTCGAAAGGGTGCGCTTATTCGGGTGGAGCGCTTATTCGAAGGGGATGCTGTAAAGCTTGTATCAAAAAAACTTGTATCAAAAAAACAAAGTTTTCTTAGTCATTTTCCACTTACTTCTTCGCCGTCGTCTGGCACATGTGCTTCGTCGTCTTCGTTCAAAGAAGAACGGGTCCCTTTTTATCTCACTTTCGAAAGCAGGGAAATGGTCATCAAAATCTTCATCTAACATGTCATTAAGATATTCATCTATATTGCCGTCCTGGTTTTCCTGGTCATTTGAAAGAGTATCTAACTTTTCTTCCAATCTTTTTATGTCATGATGTTTATAACAAAATACAGCAGCAAAAAGAACTAGTAACAATGGTAATTTGAACAGCTAAATAAAAGGTGAAATGAAGATTCGGGAATGAAATGAAACGCAAATTAATGCAGTCAATACCCTCTGGAATCATTAAAAATACAGTAAAGTAATAGAGCTATTAGGGGGTATAAAACTAAACCAAGTCTAATTTTCAAAATATTGCTCAAAAAATCCCACTGAAAAATCAATTTTGCCGTCACAGTATTTAAGTCAAATTGGAAATTTTGGTGGGTCACGTATGAAGGTCTAACGACAAAAACTATACAAAGAATTGTTAATCTTTTAAAATTAAGGTTACAATTTTTCAAATTGAAAATTGAAAATTTGATAAATTAGCATTATTCGTATGTTTTGAAATAACAAAATTGGCTGTCAAAGCGAATGATTAAGTTTGCAAACTATCGAGTTGTTTTAAAAAAACGTAATAAAAGAGTATATACCATTGTTTATTGTGGTTTGTTGGTTCTAAGTGGCAGTGTCTACTTGCAATTGAAAATCTTTCAGTCGCAGTACTTGCTTGTAACCGCAGTCCTCTATGTTCTAAAGTCGAATGATTTGCACATTTAAAGACATGGTTATTCATATTCAAGACTCGATCATTCATATTCAAGACTCGCTTATTCATATTCAGGGCTTTATTGTCTATATTCACGAATTGATCGTTCATATTCAAGGCTTCATGTGCTTATTCAAGATTTCAACGTCAGTGATTTGAGTAAACAGTTGTTTAAGCACGGAACACACGATCATTTTAAACTGACAGTTTTTACGGATGATAGAAAAAATGATCGTGTAAACTATGGAAGCCGAGCAGGGTCAAACCAAAAAAAATAAAATAATAAAACCGAAACAAACAAACAAAAAACGAAGAAAATATATTTATAACCCAAAACAAACAAAAAAAACGATGAAAATGTATTTGTATACCAAAACAAAAACGAAAAAATAATATTTATAAACCGAAAGAAAAAAAGAAAACGAAGAAAAAACAATAAGAAACGCAAACAGAAAAAGAAAACGAAGAAAATATTTTGAAACAGAAATAAACTGATGAAACGCAAAATTAAAAGGAAAACGCAATTAATATTTTGAAACTAAATTTGCTCTTCTTCGTTCGTTTTCAATTCCTTTGTTTTGGCTAGTTGCACTCAGTGTTGGAGTTTCTTGCGCATAGAATTAGAGAAAGTGAAAATAAAGCTTGATATAAACAAAAATGGCGTTTAAGAGAAGCAGCTGTGAGACCGAAATTCTGTTACTCTAGCTTGTTTTTCAAAGCCAAATTAACTGATCACACGACTGGTTTTCGCGGTTAAAAACAGAAGAGACGCACTGTCAGTATCTATGGGTTTGGAAACGCATAATGGTTGTTCTGGCTGTGTGACGAGTTAGATTAAAAAGTCAGGGACGACAAACTTTTGTGTCTCTTCTTATAACGAAGATACGTACATGGATTTTTTTGTCAGTGGATGTTTTGTTTTTTATTCGCAGGCAGAACTTTTTAGCATATTAGAATATTTCATCATATATCAGAAGAAGCCATCTCTTCTCGTCGCTCAAAAGAAATTATCTAACTTTATGACCGTTTGCAGTGTTTTTTTGTTCAATGTGTATTTTTTTGTTCCTCCTTAAATATTTTGTTGGAAACTGGAATTTATTTCAGATAAATTTTGATATATAAAACTATTCAGTTGTACTTCATCCAAGAAAAAAATTAAGGCGAAACGAAAAAAAATGTTTCCTTTGCATAACATCATCAATGTTATTGGACTTTTTGTGGGTATTTAAATGGTAGAATTGTAAAACGACAGATGGTTTGGGAAAACATTATATTGATAGTTAAAAGTAACAAATTACAGCAGTCAATTTCATCAAACGCATTTTAAGCTTCAAACCAACCATTTGGTGGAAAATATAGGTTTTGATTTTGAATTACGTAATGAAAATTGTCAGTTAGGGTATCATCTGTTATATTCAGTAATTGCTCAGCCTCAGTAATACATCTCGTTTCTGGATTACATTGTGTACGTCAGCATCAGTGGTGTGTTTTCTACATTCAGTGAAATTAACGTGTTCGGGCAGATAGTAGAAAACGTTTGGAACACGTGGTCAATAGGTCAGGGGTCAGGGATCAGTATTAATGTATTTTAGAAGTTCTATCACCCGATCTCTTTTGACATTAATGAGGTACGATTTCTTGACAAGAATCCACATTCCTCTATAGCCAAGTTTCGAAGAGGGTCCTTCCAATTCTCGAGTTATTATCTGACGTAACACTGCATCACTGACATTTTGTTTTCTGTTTACATTGTAATCTTTAAGTCACCTTTTCAACGTGCGCAAGCTAATTAGAATACTATGAAAGTTTTCCAAAAACGAATCAATTATTTCATATGGAAATCCAGCATTAAAATAATGGATGATGATATTCAGTCACGCTGGCTGGTGCGACACCTGGTGCTGCATTGCTAACCTTCGCTCCGCATACGCTCCTTCCGCCACACTGTCCACAAAACATGGCCTCCAGCAACCAACTACAGTCGTAACTCCTTGTAAAACAAAATTCGCATCATTTTTCCTCAACTCAGTTTATCACTTGACTATGCTCAAAATTAATTCATCTTTTTCAAAAAATATTTTTCGTTTTTAAAGTTTTTTCAGGTTTCCTTTTTTTCAGTTTTGAAAATTTGGTTTAGGTTCAAAATTTATTTTTTTGGTTCTTATTTTTTAATTCGGTTCGGAAAGTTTTTTTTTCGGTTTTTTATTTTTTAATTTGGTCTTTTAATTTTTATTTTCGGTTTTTATTTTTTAATTTGGATTTTTAATTTATTTTTTCAGTTTTTATTTTTTAAATTGGTTTTTTAATTATTTTTTTTTGGTTTTTATTTTTTATTTACGTTTCATTATTTATTTTCTTGGTTTATTAATTTATTTTTTTGGTTTGACCCTATTCGGCTTCCATAGTAAACAGGTAAAAATGATGAATTTTTAACGGTCCATTTAAACGTATCCGTTTTTTTAAAAGATGGACGTGTTCATCTTTTTCATTTTAAACGGATACTAATTTATATTGAAATCTTGAGTAAACAGATTAATTCTTTTGTTTTCATACTCAACTCACATTTTTGAGCATGCGCGTGGCTGAGAAAGAAAGAATCAAATAGCAAACAAAGCGCAAATCTGTACTTTTTTTTTCTTTCTGTTTTGTTTTCTTGTTTTTTACAATATCAGCGATACCTTCTAATAGAGCTCCTTGCACTTCGCTACCCATGTTAAAAAAACAACAACTGAAAAGTCATCTCGTTTTAAAACGGTCAGTGTAAAATGATCCGTCTAAAATGATCGTGTATTCCGGGATTAAAATGATCGGCTTGCAATTAACCCTATTGGACTGGTTGCAAAAATGTTAATGGTCTTTTTTTCATATTTCATTTTTCTTACCCATTACTATTCGTCATTTCTTTCTGGCAAGCACAAAATGTCCCAATTTGGCTATTGACTTACAGCTATTAAACAATTAGACTATTGACTTACTGCTATTAAACAATTTGGCTATTGACTTACTAGGCTATTGACTTACTGCTATTAAACATTTTCTTTTGATAAGGTGAAAAGAATAGTAATAACAAAATTCTTTCCTATTATCTGCACCATAACTAGTCGTGCATAAACCCAACCTCGTTCACAGGGCTCTTTTCCGCTTTTTGATTTATGAGATAGCGCAGAGAATGTAGCCCTTCAGCTGATTGGCTGAGATTTTTCATAAATTAACTACATTATGTCATTTTGCACAGTGTTGTTTTTACTAACAAAATGGCCGAAGTTGAAGCGTGCAAGGGCTTCGGTTCTTCGTGAATTGTTATTTTGCCTTAATTAATTCGATGTCTATCAGGGACATAAGTTTTGGCGTTGGTTTCACTTAATTCTGATGTTTTGAATTTATGTTGACGAGAAGAAAATTTGCTGATATCGTTTCTAGTGAGAAAAAACACATGCCGAGATTTTCTTTGAACATGAGGTATATGTTCTAAACCAAGTAGAATGTTAAACCAAGTTGACACCTGTTTGTCATGCAACTTATTATCGAATTTTGCGAGTTACTTTTTGTGTACGCACAATGCATTTTGGGATTACCCTATTTCACATGGGGGGGTAAAATCTCCCCCCCCCCTCCCCCCACCCCCCCTAATGGAAAAAGTTAAATAATTTCCTAACAGCGAAGGCCGAAGGCCTGAGCTTTTTTTATGTTAACCAAATTTAGTTTTACATGTTTCCTCCAAATTTTGTTTGATTTCTATGGCTAGTTATAAAGATATGGCTGTTTTGTGAGACATCGTTGACACCAAAGGCATTTTTGTGTTTTTGTGTCTAACAGAATTGGTACCATAACTAAACTAAACTTAATCAATGAAACTATGCAAACATGGATCAGGGAAAATTAAGTTGCCTATAACGTCAAATGATGTCATATGACGTCAAAAATTCGTCAAATGACGTCGTCAATTTGACGTAAAACGCCAAAATTTGGATGTTGATGACTTGAAAAAAGTGCTGATTTCAGCATAATTTTTAGCTATTTTGCCAACAAGTTACTATGAATTCAAAAGTGCCACTAGTTAGCCTTCCAATGAATGGGTATTTACTAATAGACTGTTATATCTGTATTTTATACAGCTTTGCAAATTTTGACCATTTTTTGACAATTTTTGTGGGTTTTTTGGAAAAAAATGCTGACGTCAGCAAAAATAATGACATTTTTCAACTCAATGACTCAATTTTTGAAAACTACACTAGTGTGGCTTTCATTCAAATTTTAATGTGTTTAACGTCGATCAAAAATCCCATGTGGGATAGGGTTAAACCAAGTTGACGCAAGACACTTCCGTTAAACCAAGTTGGTTTTGGGGCCAACTTGGTTTAAATTTCAACTCGGTTTGCAACATATACAAGATTAAAAATGGTGTGAATTAACACTTCTCCTACATGCTAGGTATGCATGCTTGTTTTATATACTACTTGTTTTTGTGTACATTGTGTATATTTCATGACGACTGTGATTTCATCATGTAGAGTAAGGTGTTTACTTGTAGTAGCAAGCTATCATGAATTTTGTGAATAAGTGTAGTGTAGTAAACTAAACTCACTCGCGTCCAAATTCGTTATCCCTTGCCTCATGCACATTCAAATTCAACCAAAATGAAGTCGCGAGGCAGGAAGAGAGTCATGTATCCCAGCTAAAATAAGTGTAGAAAATACTTTTTTTGCCACAAGGTGTATTTGCACAATTGTTTTATGTCCGACTATGATGAATGGTGTGTCGTGAAAATACAATGACTATAGCACCCTGAAATTCATGCAGAAGAAAAAATAAAATAAAAAAATTGGGAGAAATTTGTAGGGATGAATGTATAGCTCAACACTGTAAGGCAATCTGCTTGTAATACAAGGGCGATAGCTGATATTGGTTCAAATCGTACTTGGGAGTCCTGATTTAGGCTAAATAAGAGTGTGACACTTGCCCTCAAGTGGAAATTTTCGAAAAAAAGTGCCCCTTTCGAAAATATATACTTAATATGAAGGTAGAAAACATTTCTGCGGTTAGCCTGATGATGTCTAGTATTTGAAATAGCGTAGTATATCATTAATACAATAATTTTGTCTCTTCTTGTCATTATTTTTTGTATAAAATTTAATGCCCATAACAATATTTATCATATTTGACATTAGATTTTACTGAAATTCAAGAAATCATGCACCTTTTCTATTATTCCAATATTTATATTTATATATATTATATAATATAAACATATACATTTTTTTATCTAATGTTTGTTTGTTTAGATGGGGTCGCCCTTTTACGGGACACCTTGCCAGTAAATCTATGTTTGTGCATGGCACTTATATTTTACTGCATAAGTTAAAACATTTGAAAAATGTCGATAGGATGTAAAACCAAAAATTTCATTCTTCCATTGATTTGGATGGCGATGCCAATCGTCCCATAAAGGAAGACTAAGTCCCGTAAAGGGCGACTCCCCTTTACATTAAATCAGAATTTCAGAATTTTTCATAAAACCTTTTTGTTCTCTATTGTCTCATTTTTCACGTATGGGCCACTTTCTTCTTTTACAAAGTATCCTAATGGACCTAACACTAATTTTATTTCTACAAGAAACAGTGTGGCACTGAAATTTAAAAAATGGCGTTTTGTAATTTCTAGGAGTTGTTAAAGGAAGACGTGCAGTTTTACTTTTTACGTTAGGAATACAACTTAGAATCATGACATTTTTTCTTGGGTCTAGATGTTAATTAAAGTAGTGGATTGAAACAATTTTTCTTTAGAGCAGAGCATAACAAAATAATTTAAAAAGATGGTTTTTTCCGAGTAGTGCAAGAAGGTTTGCGTTCGACCATCTTTTTTCTTTGTGATAATCTTCTTATTTCCTAATTGACTTTATTGAGTGATAAACGGCAACCTCGATCCCAGGGGTTCTTCTCTTTGGAGAAGAAGCCCTGGGATCGAGGTTGTGATAAACGACACCGAAATTCCAAGGAACTTTATTAAAATAACCAAAGGTTTTCCTAATAGATATTTTTGGATTAGGAAAAACAAAACAACAAGCTTCGATTTTACTTCTCAAAGGAAAGTTTGCATTAAACTTAAGCATTGCAACTTAAATATCTCAACATTTTGCTAGTGTCGTTCTGTGTTTCAGTAAAATGATGAGTAAGCGTAGATATGTTGCTGGTTCTATATATATTGCAAGAAAGGAAAAATAAGGTGATAATAAAATCAAATGCTACTCCTAGTACCAATTTATTACATAAAACTGTGATGTCAACATACCAATATTTTGCTAGTTCCAATGTAGCAATGTGGAAAAGTTTTGGAATAATGTAAATATAACCCTAGCAACATACTTAAAAACTCCATCGCAAAAAAATACAAGAAATCCCTAGAAAAAAGACGACGCTTTGAAACACTCTAATAAAATGGAATTAACTTGAAAAAAAATTGAGTCAAACAAAGTATTTTGAGCATATTTTGCAGTTGAATAAAAACCTAGGAATTCCTAGAAAAAAGGAGCATCGGAAACCTGATGAAAATTGAAAAATACTTTTCACAGGATTTCCAGCATGCAAAACTGCAGAATGTTATAAAACTAGGACTTTCTTGAAAAAAAATTAAGGTCTCTGTAAAGGAAAAAACTCAAATATTATAAAAAAAATGGGATTTTTGGATGTAAATAAACAAATAAACAAATAAGAATAAGTAATTTTATTATTTGATTTTCTAAAAGGGTCAGTTTAAAACATGGGGAACCCCCTCCGTCCGACATGCTACATAGATTAGTTAAGGACCAATTTATTTTTTTGATGTTTCATTGTAAGTTCTGTATTGACTGCTTTCCTCAAATAGATAGGTTGAGTTCGATTTATAACCACTTTTATTATTGTAAACTTATAACTTTTGATATAATTCGACCAAAAAGGCAAAACAAAATTTTTTTGTTTTCTATCCATTCCGTCCGACATCGTTGGTTTTTGTCTAATTGTAAAAAATTGAAAATATGAAGAGAAGTGATATTCTAGTATTTTAGCAATTAGATGTTGCTAAAATAACACAGGATCGAAATCTTTAACTCTACCATAACAATTAGTTTTTAGAAAGTCTTCAAAGTATCAAGACATAATTTCCTATTTCGTAATAGGCCCAGATATTGACATGGGTTTCTTTCAGTGTTTCATATTTGCGGATTAAACTTATAGTTTCATGCTTTTAAAAGAATTGTATTTTTGCTTGTATTTACTTTTACTCGTTTTTCCACGAAACCTGAACCTTAGATTTCTATGGTATTAATGTCAACCAAACAACATGCCTAGTTTAACAAAGTGGAAATTATATGGAACGCATAGGAAAAACTTTATGTGTGATTTATGATTTGATTGGTTAGCAAGAAAAAAAAATCAGTTCTTACAAAAACGGGCTTTCTTTTTTAATAAATCGATAAAAAATAACATGCATACCTTCAATAATAAGTGAATGGAAATATCGTAAAATATCTTAGTCCATAACAGATACGCCTTTTAGACATCTATTAGACTTCTAATGAATTCAACCAAAGGAATTAATTTTCGCCGGAACTTATTTTTTCACAAGTTTTTTTATGTAATTTGAAGGAATTAATTCATGTGGATAGGGCCTTACCATTCCGATCTGTATAATGTACTTTCAGATCATTAAAGATGGTAACTTTGCTGTGGTAAACGATAGGAGACGCACGAAGTGGAAGAAACACACATATTGCTATAATGTTAATGGGATGGATTTAAAACCACGTTTAAAGAATTACTGGAATGTTCTGGCTAGTTTTGAAACCATCCAACAATAATATTTAAGTACTAGCAGTAGTTCACACTAGCTGCCCACGCTGGAAATTACTTAAAAACAACGGTTATGGACCTCTCTGTTTGCTCCTCCCAATTATTACAGTCCTCTCGGTTTTATTGACGAAAGCTCTGTTTTAAATTTCATCAGGCCTGAATGTAAATTTTGACTGGCAATTCCTAAAAATATCAAGCTAGTATGTACACAGGAGCACCAGGACTGAAGTTAGAACATATACCTTACAACACGAGAAATACTCGCATGATCGATGATGATGATAGATCGCATGTTTTCAACGATTTCCGGCCCGATTTCCCGCCGTTGTGGTGTCGCGTTTACCGAGTTTGAAGCATATTCTGCAGATTGTTTTATCACTCCTCCTTCTACATATTGAGTTTGATTCAGTTTGTCAGTTCGGTTAAGTATCTAGTCCCTCCTCCCTGTTAAACATGAAAAACCTACAGCTTTCCTGCCCTAATTAACGTTCTTTTCGGTCCGGGAAAAAGAACGATCGCTATCTGTATATCTCTTGTATGCGGAAGGTAATATACTGCCCACGCTGAGCGTGGGCAATAATGCATTTTTTTCAGAGATATCATGTACCCCAAAAAGTACCCCAATGGTGGTACCCCATGTTTTAAACTGACCCTTTCTAAAATTAAGACAAGGTTACACGTCCTACATAATTGTTGTTCTTTCACCAGATAAGTGCTTTGACGCAAATCAGTATAGTGCTTTCAAGGAAGCCACTTTTCCTGCGGTTTATTATTGGCCGTTTGGCAAGTTTTACGTGACTATAGTCTACTAATACCACGTGCCATTCAGTTTTATGATATCATCTTACAAAGTTCCTTACATCAGCAGATATGTTTCATAATTGTTAGTGCCTGGTGAAAATTTCAATATTCATTTATCTATTAAAGAAATTGAAATTTACAGTAATTTCTACTAACTCTATGCTATTACTACCCTCTCCCGGGAAAAATGGAAAATCTCGACCTAAAAAACTGTTAATATGGCATTAAACCAGAACAGATTTTTTTGTTAAAATAATTTTTCGCCATATCAATCAGCTGACCCGCAAAAGCCTCAAAAATATATTTCCGATTTTGAAGTTATTTCAAAAAACCATGTCATGGCATTGAAAGTTTTCAATGATAATTTGTAGTCAGGAATTTAAAAATTTTGAAACATAAAATCTACATGATATGATACGGATTTCGATACTGAAGCTGTAACTTATACAAAAAGCAACTTTTAGATAGTGTACATAAGCCCTTACGAGGAATTTCCACATCTATTTACAATAGAAAAAAACTTTCCCAGGTGGACAAAAGACTTTCTGCTATTTAATCCATATTTTACTTTCGAAAGTAGCAAGTGTTAACTTTTTGACCTATCGGAATAATTTATTCAAAAAACACCCAACAAACTTTAAATTAAGGTAATCTATCCAGTTTATATTTTTTGGCAGGGAAAAGGTGAAGATTAGCCTTTGTTCAAGACCCATCCCTATCGTGCTCGAGCTAACCCAGCAGGCAAAACAACGTTGTTTCGACGTCATTCCAACGTAAAAGACGTCGGATTGACGTTGAATTTACAGTCAGAAACGAACAATCGACGACGTTGATTTTGCAGACGTCGGATCGACGTCGGTAAGACGTCTGGTTTGACGTTGAATCGACGTAGCTGCAACGTTGCGATTTTGCAGACGTCGGATCGACGTCGGTATAACGCCTGGTATGACGTTGAATCGACATTATTTCAACTTCGATCCAACTAGTTTTCAACTGTGTTCCACCTAGAAACACGAGGCGATTTCGACGTCAGATCAACTGCCGTGATAATGGTCTCTAACGATTCTGTGGTTGGGAGAAAAAATATATTTTCAGTTGCCATAGGATTATTTCAGTTTTAAAAATCTGGTCAATAAACGGGTGAAAATATATTACAGTGGTTAAACATTTGCTCAATAAATATCATCTAAAATATACAAAACATGAGATCAAGCACCAACACTTAAATTTTTGAACCCTACTACAAAAGTTTTGGTAGAAACTCTCATGAATCTCCTCCCATGAAGAATTGTAGGCTTTGAAGTGAGTTTCAACAACTCTATTGCCTGTAAACAAAATCTTGTGTAGGATGGACAAGCACAACGCGTATTCGCTCGGTCAGTGGACATCCAAAACATAAAACAGACTAAAAAACGCCAAAAACTTTGTTTCTGTTGAAGGCATATAGCAAGCAATTTCTCATATACAGATAGGCCGGTTCCACTATCAATAACGACATTCGAAGGCCAGGCGAGTCGCGGTTTCTTTTGCGGGTCCTTATTTTCCTAAAAAAACAACGGCAATGTGATAAACTTTCGGGGAACTTCCTCGCAACATAAAAAAAAGCTAATCTGGAAGATTATTTTCTGTTTTATTGCTTCGCCAGGGAAAAAATGAAAACATCAACAAAAGCGACCAATAATTTGCAACAATGGGTTTATATCATAGTAGCACTCAAAATTATCAAACAAAAAAACGGGCTGTACTACACATCCATAGTCAAAAACAAGTATTGATTATTATGTAGCAACAGAAACAGCAAATGTAACAAAAACTAACAGGACCATTAGGGCATAATAAAAAAGTTCAATTTTCTTTTTTATTGCGTAGCTTTGCATTTATTTCTAAGAAATTATTTAAACTCTATTAGGCTGAGGGTGCGGATTCCACACCCACACCTCCTGGTCTATCCTTTATAACCTTTGTTACGTTTATATTAAGACACTGAAACTTTTGATTTTACATTTATGCCTTTCTAACATAATTGAACCAAATGGAATCTGGGGAACTAGCATTTTTTCAAATTTTTTGAAGTAGGGGTAAAATTTCCATAGAATTTCCTTTATAATCCAGAAAAAGATTAAATTCTGTAGCTCTAAAATGACTTGCTCAATTGAGTTGAAACTTATACATGACGTATACAAGATTTTGGAAATGAACATGTAGGACAATGCAGGACAATGTAGGACCTTGCTTAATGCTTCTTGCTTCATAAGGTCTTCTCTGTTGAAAAACAAAACTTGTGATTCATTCCAGCCACAACCTAAGGAAGGAAATATAAACTGACAGTTCATCAGAACACACAAAATATTGCCCTCGGTTATCGCGCCGACCTTGCAAGCTCAACCTGCACTTAGACTTAGGGCAATAATTTTCGGTACAGATCGAAAAAGCAGTTAATATTGTGTTAGACTGGCCATTGCTTAGCAGTTACAAACTGACAGAGTTCTTAAAATGATTCAAAATAATAAACAAATTTTAGTGACCTATAGCTTTATTAATTACCAAGTTAACAGCAACAACAACAAATGTTATAGAAATTCAAAAGATTTTGAAGTCGCCCTAAATTACTGGCATTTTAAATATATGCGGTACTCAAAGCAAAAACATTTTAATAAAGAAATCAATAGTTTTTACTTGTTTCTGAAAGCACTCTTTGTACTGTAATACTGTATCAGCTCAAAATCATTGATGTGGTTATTTACATACAAGTATTGCACCTTGCACAGAAAAAACCCTTCACTTGTTAATTAACCAAAGCATACTACGATTAAGTATGAACCAAAATATGTGACTACAAGTCAGGATTTCGAGTTTCGAGCCAAAACACTAGTAGATAGTAGGCTCGGCATCTAGCACCCTGTCAAGAGCACTCAGCTGCAAAAATCCCTTTAAAAAGAAAAAAAAAATGGGAGCTCTAAAACAAAAGGAAAGATAATATGCCACACAAATATATATTCACAATACAGTCAAACCTATGTTAACGACCACCTCAACAGAACAACCACTTCTCTATAACGACCACAGCGAAGTTCCCTCAATCAAAGTTGTGGTCAAATGCTACTGGATATAGCGGCCACATGCCTAACGCGATCAACGACCACTTTTTCTTATTCCCGTGATTAAAAAAACCTTTGTAGAACGAACATGTTTGACTCAGCTACTACTTTGTCAAGCATTTATTTCTTGCTGTTGCAATATGGCACCCTTAAAAAACAAAATTTTCTCTACCAGCAGTTCCATAACGCCGCCAGACAGTTAAGCTGGCCTTCCTACGGCGGAGTCACTCCAATACATGCAACATTAAGAGTACTATAAAACTTTCAAACGGTAATAGAAATTTTGACTTCGTACTTTTAACTTATTATGGTCGGTGGTCGGTTTTATTGGTCGGTGGTCAGTTGTCGGTCGGTGGTCAGTTGTTTTGGAAAACACCCCGTTTGCCCTGAACCTTCTTAATTTACAAATTTCCCTGTTTATTTCGTGCAAATCGGGCAAACAGAAAATCTTCCAAACATTCTGCTAATTGAGCAGAGCAAACAGAAGAGAAAGAATACTAAAATTTATCTCTTGAAATTTGCAGATCAAAACATACATCTTCTGTTTTCGGAAGATTTGCTATTTCTTTCGTACTAACGCGGAATTTTGCAATATGATTTATGCAAAAATAAAGGCTGCCATTATGAAAATTATGCGATCGCGAGAGAATAATTATGCGAAAAACATAAACAAACACGGCAGATTAATATCGCTTGTTCAGCCATTTGTTGTTGTCAAACGCATAGTTAAGAAATGACAGAAATTAATTTTATTGATTGATTGCTCCGGCTACATTCAATATGGCTGCTATTTGAGAAGGTTGGGGGATCTTCTGGTCCATTTCTTTGGGAACAGAAGAGAGAGAAGAGAGCGAGAAAAATGATCCGATTCTGATTGTATAAAAGAAATGGGCCCTTAGAAAGTTGCCGTTTGAAAGTGTCTTGTTGAAAAGATGGCAGAGAGGCTTGCAAATGAAACACAAATGGCAATGATTTATCTTATAGAAAGAAAATTTGTTTAAAACGAGTAAAGCTTTATGAAATAACTTCAGGTAATGTGTGCGTACAGAAGTTTTCATTTTTCACGCCATATTCCCGTTAATGGCCTTTCTCGGTACTACTGATTTTAGTCTGAGTTACGACGTCTTCTTTACGTCCAATGGTGAACGTCTTCAGGTTTATTATCAGAAGGAAATTTTTTCAACGTCTTTTCACGGACAGTACTTCCACTTTTAATTCAACGTAGTCATAGGACGTCAGGATCAAAATAAGATCAAGAAGGGACTGTTAGTACT
>JAYJMG010111927.1:0-25752 GCA_036873935.1 Stomotoca atra
TTCAAATGTATTACCCTGAACGGTAACGTTTTGACGAATGCTAGTATTAGCCTCATAATGGTTAGTTTCAACAAGTAGCAAATTATAATTGTACATTTTTATCAGGCCGTTTTCAAATTTCGAACAAGTTTTCAACTTTAACATTTTAACCAAAGCAGTTTTTGGATCTGTAGGGGAAGACGTAAAGTGAATGTCGCTGTCTTCTTTTTTATTTTTTTTTATTAAAAATTAGCTTTCGTTTTGCGATCAATGACTTTTTTTTCTTATTTTCATTTAAAACTGTCAGCTGTTTAGACAGATTCTCTTTTTATTTTTTTACAATTTCTAACTCTTTTTTATTTCCTTCAAATAAAATATGTCTTGCTTCACTACTTTTTTTTAAATTTTAAAAATTTTCTTCTAATTTTAAATTATTTTTGCGCAATTCGAAAAGTTCATCACGTTTTCGAAAGTATTCATGTCGCTCTTCTAAATATACATTTTCATTGCACTCTGAAGAACAAACATGGGAAATAAAGTGGTCATTGGCATGTTGAAAAATTTCAAGTATTAAAAATATGTTCGGTTTGATCCTTATTAGAATAATCGCCACGCCTATATCCCATTAAAATGCTGTTAAAAGAATTTTAAAAGTCTATAAACAACTTACATCTTGCAGATGGGTGAGATGGAGCTTGATGAGAGGGCCCACTTTGCATTTGATCGTGTTCATTCAAATTGAGCCATACTACAAAAAAAAAAAATCGAAAAGTAAGACCTAAAGTTCCTTGACACAGTTTTTAAGGAATTTAATGTGAAAAAAAAAGAAAAAAGTATGTAGCTACCTTTAAAAGAATTTACTTGAACTTGTGTAGATTTTTGCTTCTTTTCTTCTCTTTAAAGGTGTGTCGATGCGTTCGTTGTGCTAATTTTGGGACTTTTAAAACGACCCTTTTTATACTTTTTACACCGATTAATTGATTGACAGCTATAATTGATGCGGATAATAATAAAAATCCAAATCAACAACATATTAGAAACAACAAATTCATAATGGCACGTCAAAAAAAGTTACGTATCGACCATTTTGAATATTGCGACTAGCATAGGTCTTTAAATCAGACATTTTAAGCGTAAAACAAAGGCAGTTGGGCAAAAATGAAAGAAGGTATTATGATGTAAAAACGAAAAAAACCAAAAAAAACCGGGCGGTATCACAGGTAATAAACCTTACAAAAGACATAATGATCAAAAATTCGGAACTGCGTAAGGAGCGGTCGTTAAGGGTGTAGCGGACGAGCTGATGTTCCGATAAGACAAATTTACCTCGTTAACGAGGGCATGCCAAATTTAAGTAGGTGATAAGCCCCTTCGAGGAAGTCACTTCGTGCGGCCAGCGGCCTGGGCTTTAGTTTGTGTTCTGTACGTGCATTTGACGGGTGTCTGTCACAGGGTCTCGATTCGATCCCAGCTCTCAACCAACCCAGCTGGCGAGTGGCCTCTTGAAAAAGTTACGAAACGGGCCGATTTCGTTTGTCGTCGTTCTGAAGAGTCCTCGAAAACATCAACTATTTTCACTATGCTACTAAAGATCAAGTCGAAATTCCAGTCTTCCCTAGCCATTAGGTGGAACCTCTCCAAATTTGTCAGCATCATGTTCATAAGGTCAATGAACAAGGAGTGGCGTTGAATATTTTCTTTTACTGCTTTGAATTCTGTTACGGTTGGCTTGACGCTGGACTGAAGATAGTCGTTTACCGTTTTCTCTATTTCCAACTTTTCTTCTATCATCTGACTCGCCATTTTCAGAGATTATTTGTTTTTTTTTGTGCGGTAAAATTATTCAAATATTTTAGTTCACTTTCTTTCACACGCAATTCAAAGTCGATTTGCTCTTCGCTAGAATTTATCTTGTAAGTGTGTCCTTCTAACTTCGTTGTTGTTCTGTGTTTGAAAATATTTTTAATAGAGTCGAACTTATATATGAGCTATTCTGCCTTTTGTAGTGTGTTTGATCTAAATACGGCGTGGATTTGAGATGTGTCGACGAGCAAGTGTGAATAACTATTTTTAGCCAAAAGCGCTACATCAGAGCGAGAAGGTCTTTTGTTTTTTTATCTTGTTCAAATGTTTGAAAAAGTAAAGATGTGGTAACATTTCTATGTCGCCAAGATTAAAGTATAGATGTAACAGCAATATTTGGCGTGTTTATCGTACAAGGAACTTTGCAAATCTTCTAGAACCAAACAGACTTTAGATCCCCTTTTGTTTGTTTCATTAACGTAGTTATCAAGCAAAGCTAAAATTTCACACAAATCGTTCTTAATGCCAACATGTACACAGTTAAAGTATTTTTTTTGTTGTTTGAAACAATCACCCCAGTAATGTATATCTTCTTTATTCCAATTTTTACCAGTAATCCAAATAATAGTGTCAGCCAAAATAAAATCAAGCTTTAGCGCATGCAAACAGTATGTAGTCTTCCCGCTGTTTAACTGACCCAACAATAAAATATTGGGTCCAAGAGTTGCTTCAAAAGTTTCATAATTTATTTCTTTTGCCAGCGTCCTTACTACAAACTTATCACTTTCCCTGTCTACAGTATGAACCTCTTTATTAAAAACGGAAGCAAAAGACGGATCCAAACATTTAAAACGACATTCATTATTTTGCATTTTTAAGTTTTTTTTCTTGACCATTTACAGACTTAAATACAATTTGAGACTGGCACCCTTTGCAGTCTTACAATTGTTCTTCAAGAAGAAGTTCGTCGGTCATCGGTCCAACTACAGGAAATTCTTCAATAATTTCAGTTGCAACTTCCGACGAAAAATTAAGAACTTGCGACGTCAAACAAACAGTAACCGGAAATTTGGTTTCTTTCCTCTTCAGCGTCCAGATGAAAAAGTCCAAAGACTTTTTATAAAGTTTTTGAATTTCTTCACTTTCCCACATACGCTGAGTGAATGGAAGGTCAGTGAGTTCCTTTTGAGTCAAATTTGTTTTACAACTGAGTTTGGACACAAACTTCCGTCTGGCCAAGTCCATATTGACTATTGACGAATTGACTTCGACCATATTATTCATGTTAACTAAAAAAAAATAGAAAATACAATTAAGTTTTCGTTCAGATTTGAATTCGATTCCGATTTCACAGATTTCACTGCCAGTCAAGAGGGGAAAGGTAGAAAATAAAAAAAGTAGATAGATTTTATTTTTTCGTATTGTATTAAACAAATTACACTTTATTAAAATATGATTGCCTTTCGGCTGGTGAAGGAATCAGCCAATTCCGCACACGTCTGTGCGGCTTCTTTTTTTTTACCAGGTGGTTATTATGGTGAAACACCTCCACCAAACACTTTTCCTTTTCCTCATTAGGATAATGTTTGAAATGTTCGTATTGTATTTGTTCCGCCGCCTTCCTTTCTCTTTCGACTCTTTTTTTTGACTGGTTTGCCAACTCTGCGTTTATGATCGAAAAGTTTATTATTTTTGTTTGCGCAATATATCCGTTTGGATTATCCACAAACTTTTCATATTCGCGACGTTCTAATACGTCGCCCAAATCTTTGTAGGGCCCCACTGGTGCAGAGTTTAAACTTGGAACATATCGGTTTCTGAGCGTCATATTGATTATTTAGTTATCTACAAATACAAATACAAAATAAGTTTCACTTTTTTAGTTCTCTGTTTTTTGAGTTTTAAGAATTGATTGCATTGCCATTGTATGTTCCATTGCGTCCCGTTTTTGAGCCTCAATATATTGTGGTGAACAGTCGGAAATTCGAATATTGTTTTAGATCTCTGATTGATAGGGTTCTGTGCAATTTTGGCAAAGTCGTACTTGTACTTTGCAAAACTTTCTTTGCTCATCTTATTCAATTTTTTACGATGTAGCCAATATGCTTCATAGACAGTCGTAAGGTTTTGATTGACTACCGTACTGATATTTTCGTAGTTTTGAAAATCGAACTGATGCAAGACATCAAGCCAAAAGAGAGTGTGAGGATAGTAATGATTGTGCAGAGTGTAGTATTCGTCATTTTCATTTTTATCATCAGACATTTTTTTGCAATTTTTAATTTCTAAAAAGAAAAAAGTTCGTCAAATGTTTAATTTTATTACAGGACGCAATGTAACAAGTGAGTAAGGATGCCAACAAATAGTATCAGAATGAGAGCAAAGTAGAAGACAAAATATATATTTTTTTCAATTAAAAACTATACAAAGCGCACAAAAGCTGAGAGTTTAAAGCTAAGAGTTCTCGCAACTTATGCACTATTGTCTTAATACAGTTATCTTAATATTTTTACCAAACTGTACAACATAAAATGGGTCCAAGAGTTTCTTCAAAAATTTCATAATTTATTTCTTTTGCCAGCGTCCTTACTACAAACTTCTTTATTAAAAACGGAAGCAAAAGACGGATCCTAACATTTAAAACGACATTCATTATTTTGCATTTTTAAGTTTTTTTTCTTTACCATTTACCGACTTAAATACAATTTGAGACTGGCACCCTTTGCAGTCTTACAATTGTTCTTCAAAAAGAAGTTCGTCGGTCATCGGTCCAACTACAGGAAATTCTTCAATAATTTCAGTTGCAACTTCCGACGAAAAATTAAGAACTTGCGACGTCAAACAAACAGTAACCGGAAATTTGGTTTCTTTCCTCTTCAGCGTCCAGATGAAAAAGTCCAAAGACTTTTTATAAAGTTTTTGAATTTCTTCACTTTCCCACATACGCTGAGTAAATGGAAGGTCAGTGAGTTCCTTCTGAGTCAAATTTGTCATACAACTGAGTTCGCACACAAACTTCCGTCTGGCCAAGTCCATATTGACTTCCTCCAACAAATTGACTTCGACCATATTATTCATGTTAACTAAAAAAAAAAAGAAAAAAATAGAAAATATAATTAAGTTTTCGTTCAGTTTTGAATTCCATTCCGATTTTACAGATTTCACTGCCAGTCAAGAGGGGAAAGGTAGAAAATAAGAAAAGTAGATTTTATTTTTTCGTATTGGATAATAATTTACATTTTTGTAAAATAAGACTGTCTTTCAGCTGGAGATGGAATCAGCCACTTTTTAACTCTTCTGTGCGGCTTGTGAGCTTGCACTAGCTTGTTCTTGTTGTGTACTATTTCAGTCAGACATTTTTCCTTCTCAGCTTGCGGATAGTGATTAAAAAGTTCTTCTTTTGTATTCGTAGCGTCACTCCGCACTTTTTCTATTTTTTTTTCGCTTTTTTCTCCAGCTTCGCATTTATGATCGTAAAGTTTATGATTGTTGTATTGTCGATATAGCCTTTCAGATCATTTACAAATCTGTTGTAATCTCGACGGTCAGAAACATCTCCCAAATCCTTGTACGGGCCTTCCGGTGCGCTGTCAAAGGCTCGGCACAAATGGACATCTCAAATAAGTCATTTTTTATCGTCTGAAAAATAAATAACGCTTTGTATTAGCGTTCAGGTGCGAACAGCATTATTTTTTTACAAAGTTATCTTTGCTCACTTGAACTATTTTTTGTTGGTAAGACTGGTACGAAGCATGAACAGTCTCAGAATTTTCCCACATAACTCTTTGCACATTTCTCAAATCTTTAAAGTCAAATTTAACCATTGCGTCACTACAAAAAAGTCATGATGAATCATCGTTAACTTTTTACCGACCTTAGTAGATCTACATCAGTTTATTATAGCAAAAGAAAATATCAAAAAACACGAACACAATTTACTTTTTAGAACTGTAGTAGAGAAACATTTCATAGAGGGTCAGTTGCAAATATTTGAAAGAAGATGAATAACACATTAAAACATTTCTTAGAAAAAAAAGAAAGCAAATGATACATGTCGTGCTGTAAAGAAAATGCAAAACTTAAAAGTTCTAGCCATTTGTGCACTATTGTCTTATTAATACTTTTACCATATTGTACCAATCCAACACCATAACAAAACTAAACATGCAACTGGACTTGTCAAAGCGCTTAAACCAAAATTTTCAGTTTCAAATGATATTTCAACGACATCAACAAGAACAGATCAACAGAGTTTATGTAAATCAAAACAAAGAATATATCTCCCACCTTTTTGTTAAATTTTAGGATCGTAGAGCTTGTCCAAGAGGTTTCTTCTTATGTTATTTTCGATTTTGACTCTGTCAACGAGTTCTTGCAAGTTAGGATGTGCCTTTAGAATTTCCGCTTCTATCTCAAACAAGTGATCGATGTGGCCATCACTGAACAGCTCTTGAAACAACACTTTAGAATTAGCATCATATATCAGCTCCAGCGCATAGTGACTGTGCGGTAAAGTAGTGACACCATCATGGAAGATATAGTTTTTATGCGGCAGAGCCGTCAACATCTGTTTCTGGAAAGTTTTAAAGTATTTTTTTCTGTTTTAAATTTCTAATTGAGTGTATTGACTTTTTCTCCTATGCTTTAAGTTCATCGTCGGAATCATACACTCTGCCAGTCAGAGGGGAATGGTATAAAATAGAAAAAGTATATTTCATTTTTTTGTACTGATAAAGTTTAGATTCGATTTCGATTTCCTTCACTGACACAACTATATTTTCTCAGATAGACTAAGACGACAGGAGTACATTAAACATCAGAATCACTGTCATATTTACTGTCAAAGTAAAAAAAAATGAGATTGACTATATGATTTTTCCCGCTGCAAAATACAAATACAAATACAAATATAAAACACCAACATCATCGGTTGTCCATCTCGACCGCCAGATCAAAATGGTCGCTACCATACATCTTATGAAAAGTGTTCTTCACTTTTAAATATTCCGTAAAAATAAATGTGTTTTGCAAAATGACCTGGCCATCTTGCTTCAATTTGCCCACCGATCTTTTTCTGTATGTTAAATAGTGGATGGTCATCGCCTCATGCGATGACCACAACGAAATTGTTTTTGGATCGGACATCACCTCGTCCCTGTCTATATCATATGCGAACGACACGTCGCATACGAATTGACAATATGGGCTGGGGATGTCCTCCTCTTTCTCGATCAATCTCAAATGATGCATATTTTTTTTTATTCTGTTCTAAATAAATAAAAACAATTAGAAAATACAATTAAGTTTTCGTTCAGATTCGAATTCGATTTAGATTTTATTTTTTAGTATCGTACAATAATTTATATTTAATCAAAGTATGTTTGTCTTTCGGCTGGAGATGGAATCAGCCAATTCCGAACATGTCTGTGCGGCTTCTTTTTTTTTACGAGGTGGTTATTTTGGTGAAACACCTCCATTAAACACTCTTCCTTTTCCTCATTGGGATAATGTTCGAAATGTTCATACTCTATTTGCTCCGCTACCTTCCTTTCTCTATCAATTCTTTTTTTGCTTGGTTTTCCAAATAATACAAAATACAAATACAGAACACTTTCCAGCGCCATTTACTGTCCATTTCAAATGCCAGATTGAAATGATCACTACCATACTCCATGTGTAAAAAAAGTCTTTATTTCTGTATAGTCTGCAAAAATAACCGTGTTTTGCATAATAACATTGCTATGTTTTGACAAAATGTCTAATAAGTTTTTGTAATGGGTTTCATATGTTCTCTTCATCGTCTCATTAGACAACCATATAAGCCTCAAATGATTAATGGGTTTGATGCACTCCATGGTAATTTCTTTATTATTCCAAAAAAGATAAGCGATTATTTTTCCAATTCTGCATTAATTATTGAAAAGTTTATGATTTGAGTTTTTTGCGATGCATTCAATCGGGTCCTTCGTGAACTTTTCATATTCTAAACGCAAAAAAAAACGGTCCGTTATTACTCGATGTCTGCTATGGTATGCACTCTTTTATTTTGGCGGTTCTGTGTCAGTGCTTTCCTTATCTTCTGCATAATCTTTGGTGATGCCGACTTGTTAATTATTTTTATCAAGATGTAGCTGTTATCTTTCAACAAATTTGTATAAGCCTTCGAAGTGTTAAAATGACACATTTTTTGAAAACTTTCATAAAGTTTTCCACATTCATGTCTTCACCAAATATTGTCATTATCACACGCGTCATGTTTTGTAAGAACTTCGTAATTAGAAACAATGTTATTGTTGAAATATATTTTTTATAGTTGACTAGTTTTAGCAATAGACTTATTCACACTTCTCTTTGGACTTGGTCAAATATATGCTCTCAAATATTTTTTAACTCGATTTGGCAGGCACAAAGCAAAAATCAAAGAGGATCAGACAGGTTGAAGACTGGCCAAATGAATAATTATCAGGACTTGTACTGAATTTTGCAAAAAGTTTTAAAGCTGTTGGGGATGTTTTGGCAATGGGATTTTTAACCCATTTCATAGTGACTTCCAGAAGTTGGAATGTAATTCCCTTTATAATTTGAGGTTGCGAAAGTTTTCAATCTCAAAATCTTTGTATGGAGATACCGTAATTATTCGAATAAGCGCCCAACATCTTTTAAGGGCCCCTCTCGAATAAACGCCCATGTAAGTCTCTCAAGGTTCAATAAGCGCCCATATTCTATTAAGCGCCCATATTCTATTAAGCGCCCCCCTTTTCCAAGGGAGCGCTTAATTGAATAATATATTGTTTAGATGTGCACTTATTTGAACTAAGTCTTTTTTTACAGTAGGATAAATAAAAACAAGCTTTTCATGGTAAAAAGTATGTTTTTACTTCATTTTTTGTAACAAAAAGTAAAAAACAAAACTTGTTTATTTGTAAATCTTTTGTCAGATTTTGTATATAGGAAAATAAACTGAAAGCAAAAATCTCTTTCACTTTTTAACTTTAGCTAAATGTTTGGAAAAATCTATAAGCACCCGCTTCTTTTAAGCGCCCCTCTCGACTAAGCGCCCATGTAAAAAATCCAAAAATTTAATAAGCGCCCAGGGCGCTTATTCGAATAATTACGGTAGGTCTTTATCAAATTTGAAGACATGACTTTGCCGCTGTGTGTAGGGATTATTTTCACATTAATGGCGACGAGTAATTTGCCCTTCATTTTGAAATGCGGCATCTATAAAAAAAATTTGCATAAAAAAACTATTTACTGAGATAGAAAAATTAAAAAGCCCTTCATTTTGAAATGTGACATCAATAAAAATCTATATACAGAGATGAAAAAAATTGAAAATCTTTTTAAAGAGTAGTAAAAAGTTTCTCAACATCTTCAGTATTGATTATTGAAGCACTTTCACCGAAGTCAATATAGCTCATGCGCAAATAACTTGAAATGCTATTGGCGACTGTAGCAATCCCTTCAATTTTTCCTAATTAAATAGATGGCATTTTAGAAAGGGCATCAGAGAAAGCGCTGTAAATACTACCAATTTTTTCGTTAATATTATGTTATGTACAAATAGTGCGGAGCCTTTTTCAAATTACTACTGTTATCATGAATGTTTACCGACGATAGCCTCTTCAGTGCCTGTTGGCTCGCTATCAATGAGGATCCTACGAGCGTGGCCCTAATCGTATTTAAAGCTCCCATTCGAGCTACAGAATTCACTCCGCGCTCAACTAGACAACCCCAATGCTTTACCCTTGATGGTAACCTTTTGGTGAATGCTAGTATTCCCCTCAGAGTGGTTAGTTCCAACAAAAATTTTAAACAAGTCTTCAACCTTATTATTTTAACTAATGCGCTTTTTGGATCTATAGGGGAAAATGTAAAGTGAACATCGGTATCGTCATCTTTTTCATTAAAAACTTTCATTTTGCTCTCAATTTGTTTTTATTCTTATTTTCATTGAAAGCTGTCAGAGGCTTAGACAGAATTGCTTTTTTCTTTTTACAGTTGCTAAATCTTTTTTGAAATAAAGTACGTCCTGCTTTCATTACTCTTTTTTTAAATTTTCTAATTTTCTTCTAATTTTGAATTATTTCTGCGCAATTCTAAAAGTTCTTTGCGTTTTCGTAAGTGTTCATGTTGCTCTTCTAAATACACATTTTCATTGCACTCTGAATAACAAACATGGGAAATAAAGTGGTCATTGGCATGTTGAAAAATTGCTTTGCAAGTATTAAAAATATGCTCGATTTGATCCTCATTAGAATAATCGCCACACCTTTATTCTATTAAATACTGTTAAGAGAATTTTGGATGTCTACAAACAACTTACAACTTGCAGATGGGTGAGATGGAGCTGGATGAGAGGGTCCGCTTTGCATTTGATCGTGTTCATAAAATCGAGCTGTACTGCAAAAAAATTCAACAGGTAAACTAAAAGTCATTAACACAGTTTTCAAGAAATTTAATACAAAAAAAATAAAAAAGTACCTTTAAAATGATTAACTTGAACTTGTGTAGATTTCTGCTTCTTTTCTTCTCTTTTAAAAGTGTGTTGGTGTGTTCATCGTGCTGATGTTGAAACTTTTAAAATCACCCTTTTTATATTTTTTTACACCGTTCAATTGGTTAGCAGCTATAATTGATGCGGATTATAATAAAAATTCAAAGCAACGGCAAATTGGAAACAACAAATTCATAATGATGCTACGTATCGGCCATCTTGGCATGCTAGAGAGCAATGCTTGCGTCGAGAGGTAAAGAACAGACACTGAATGCTCTGGGTCTTGAAAACAGACGTTTTAACCGTATCAAGGATAAGGAATCTTGGTAGGTCATCGTTTTAATAAAAAAATTAAAGGATCATTTAAAATTACCATACTTTAATCAAATTCAAATTTTTTTATGCTTAAAATATAAAAACTAGCAAAAATAATTGCAATTTTGCTAAAGCTGTTTTCACAAGCTCCCAGATTTTAAGAACAATCACAAAATTATGACAGCTATAGCTTGTACGCTAAGCTCTGTTTTTTCCCTTGAGAGTATAAACTAAAGTCGGCTATCCTAGCTAGGCTATTACTGAAGGTGGGACGAATTGACTACCTTTAAACCACATTCAAACCAAACCACATACCTTCAATAATAGATTATTATGACAAATTCATGGTTGCATTACGTCATGTTCTCTACGTAAATATCCCAGCCTTCACCATACCCATACCCATACCTAATCCATCGTTGATGAGCTTGAACAGTTCCCCATTAAACATTTTCAATCTATCGATAGCCATTTCTCACCAAATTGGTCCTTGATAAAGACATAGCTTGCAGAGTCTGTCCATACTGTACAATACCATACTAGCTGATTTTAAGGGCAATGCGTCGCCAATATGGGATCATGTAAAACATTCTTAACACTTTGTTAAGTAAGTTCTTTACATCAGCTGTCTGAGTTATGCACATTTCTTCGCAACCAGTGGTTTCCAAACTGCATGTACTCCAACTCAATTTTTACCAAAATATCTCATTATAGAAAATTAAAAAAATAATACATACAATATATTTTTTTCCGGAAGACTGCCATAACTGTTCTTACCGGTTGCCGCAATATTGCATTGATTTTTAGAAATATTTTGCAACTTAATGTTTTGTTTGGAATGTATTCTGATTTTAATCGCTAGTGTCTTTTCTCACTTTTTTGCAGCCAGTTGAAGGCTAAAAAAATTTCACCCGGCCGTTTTTCGGAAACAAACTTGTTTTGTTTTTGGGCTTTATATACATTTTCCTTTTCTTATTTAACCATTATGCTGATTCTCGCAATGTTGTTGTTAGGATTAAAATATCCTTAGCTGACTAAGCGTTTTCGCATAGATACCTCATCCTCATTCTCAGCTTCACTACCATATACAACACCCCACTGAAGCACTGCACTGCCATATACAACACCCCACTGAAGCACTGCACTGCCATATACAACACCCCACTGAGGCACTGCATTGAAATATTTTACATATTTTACAGCAACATGCTACTCTTTCCAGTTGATTATGAAATTCTTTATTGATGGTGGTTTATGTATTTTTAAAAACTGCTTCATTTGACTAATGAATTAATGCCAAATAAATGCTGCTGGTGAATAGTTGCCCTTGATGAAGAGTTTGTGAAATATTATCTCTTTTTTTATCTAATATATGCGAACATTTTTGTAAAAATATATTTATTTGTAAGGCGGCATTTAAATGGAGTTTCATATCGGAGGCAAAATGAAAGTTGCTTTATGCCCACGAGAGATTATCTTTGTTTCATCCCGAAATGAGTTTCATTTCACCCATTTCGTATAAACGCTCATGATAATTTGACCTGACACTGAAAAGAAAATTTTCATTTCGCCCCCGAAATGAAACTCCACGCCTTAGTATTATGTCTAGTTGTTATTGTGAAAATTGTATATAGTTTATTCATAATTGTTGACAAAGAAATCAAGCTCTTGCAAAAACATATTTTTACTTACCATATGATAATGGTCTGATTTTTTTAAATTTTTTTTTTGAATGATATCTGGAAATTGCTCTTGTATAGGCATGATCCAGCGCTGAAAGGGAGGAATTTCTTTTTCTTTGATTTCGCAGTTCCTTTTTTGCCTCGTGCACTTTCTTTTTAAGATGACAAAACAATAAACATGTCTTAATTTGTTGGTGGAACAATTTTACTTTGGCCACACTTTGGTTAGCTTATGTGTGTTGTCAATCTGATTGACATTGGTTGGAAACACAAACCATTCGAATTATGATTTTTGCTCAGCTGTGACAGACAACAGGTCTTGCAAATTAAAATGCAAATTCTTGAGTAGCATTTTGAGGCTTAGGAACCCTTCTGAATTAGAGAACAACGGATAGATTTGGAGGAAATTTAATGTACCAGCAGATCACCGTAGCTGTCGTTTGTTTTTACTCTGAATAGGACAAGGGACACACACAATTTCTTAAGCTTAAGAAAGGCAAAAGGCTGCTAATGAGCAGAACAATGGAAAACGCGACATTTAATTGTTGAAAACCAGATAGTGCTGTTGAAATGATTGAATTTCCTATTAATTGAGTATAATATGCTAATAAGCTTTTTGCTTAAAATAAGCCTTCTGTATTTGACAAAACAATTGATAATTACTATGGTATAAGACAAGTCCAATATGCTAGTTTAGGCATAAAAGAAAATGGTGGATTGAAGGCTGCTAAATGAGAGAGTTAACATCGAACATTTGAAAATGGAATATTTAAGACGTTTTCAGCCACTCCTAGTAATGGTATAGGTGACTGCCAGAAGGGTGAATGAATTAAAAAAAAGAAAAAGTGATTGTCCATCATGAATTGTTTTTTTCAGTTTTTTAGTTCTAGACAATACTATTTACATATCGATAGCAAGTTAAAAACCATGACTGATAAAAGAGGTAAGTGCTATTTTTTTTCTTCTTATATTTCTTTCAATTTCAATGTATGATAATTATCTTTCAAAATTCGAAATAGTGAAGCCATTTTTTCAACTGAAATTTGTATGGCTGGAGGCCTGCAAGTTATCCTTCTAGACCTAAATAAAAATAGTGTAAACAAAAATGAAAATGTTTTTTGATTGAACTAGGTTCAAATCGTTAGTCCCAAATGCATCAGGGCAAACATTTTGATTTTTGAACCTCAAGGCCCTCATTATTGTCTGGGACCTCAGGGCCCTCAAAGTGTTATTTTTTTCTACTAGGTATAAAACCTCAGACATTTGAGGCTTTCGAGGAAAACCTGAGGGGCCTTGAAATGAGACCAACCTCAGACAACTTCGAATAATTTGAGGTTCCTTTGCTGTCTTAGGTTCCCTATCTAAATTTTGTCTCCAAAAATGTTTTGCAAAATTAGGAAAACCTGAGGGGCCTTGAAATAAGACCAACCTCAGACAACCTTGAATGATATGAGGACCCTCAGACGTCTTAGGTGTCCTATCCAATTTTTTTGTTTCCACAAAAAAACGAGATCAACCTCAGACAACCTTGAAAGATCTGTCTTCGCAAAAACGAGACCAACCTCAGACGACCTCGACATTTGTGCAAAATCTGTGATTTGCTCGCCAAATGTCACTAAAATGCGTTTGACCCCATCTCTAGGTCAGAGACTTGCATATGATAATTGCCTGTCGCACTTTGTTGCTTTACAAATTGCAGTTAATAACATCATAATGACAAGCCAAAATTAATCAGACAATCGTTTTTATGTGGATTTATTTTAACCAATTCCATTAAAATATATTTTTTCTACTTCCTTATCCAAAAATCAAATGAGAGACACAACAAACCTATGAATCAACGGTCAAAACAAAAATCAATAAGATGTTACCTGATGTAGAAAAAAATGCCAAGTCTGTACAAACAAATTATTTCAAATAACCATGTTTCAATTTGTAACGTCACAGCAGTATATATTTTTAAAAATAACACAGACAAAGACCACAGCTCTAGGAAGAATTGAATGAAAACCATGAAAGTTCAACTGACTCTATGAGGACTGTATATTCAAGAGCAAAGATGCTGGAACTAGGTAGTTCAAGATTATTAAAAATCTTTTAGTGTTTGGTTATTGTTTATGTACCTCACCAGTTCACATAAAATATTTTTTTCACCTCGAATGTTTGCCTAATTTTATTCGAACAGATGTGAATAGATGACGCTTATAAGAAAATTGTTTATTCCTTTTCACTGTTGCAAATCATACAGATCTGCTGGTGTGACGTCACACTGAAATTTGGATCATAAGTTTATTTTAGACATTATTATTTGTGCGCTTAAAATAATTCCTTAATCGTCAATTATCTCAACTAGATTGAATTTGGGTTCTTCAATATAACATCATTTTTTTCATTTTAATTGAATTTTGTTTTATTAACACTGGAAGATTATGTAAATTTTAAGCAACCCACTATATATAAGCCTTTGATGTTGCACTGATGCAGTATTCAAAACTGTGGTTGGTAGCTTTGTGTTACTAGACAAACAGGCTGTATAGTTGTGATGTGTTTCAAAAAAAACTTGAATGACTGAAATAGTGGTATTGAGGTTTTACTCTTGAAATATTGTATTTTATTTCCTTTTGTTTTTACAGCGCGTGTGATCATAATTGACATAACAGAAGCGCAGCATGAATCTTATTGCGAAGTGATATCTGCTGCTTTAGCTGATTTTCTTCACCTTCACAATGCCATACCTGGAGCAGCCAAAGTTCATCTTATTGGTTTGTACATGATAGGAAGCTATACTGAGGTTTGTTTAATTATCTGCCAATTATTTATCTTTATGTACATAAAATAATTAATTCAATGCTTTTGTGTTATTAATTTCTTGCAACATGATTGTTTCAAAACCACCTGTTGATCATCCCCTGCAAATATGGGAAAGGGCATTATTTTGCCTGAAAATAGTGGCCAATCAAATGATGAGAGCCTTTGTTTTGATGTCAAAAAAATATTTCATGGATTACTTTGGTTTTTCTCTTAGTGGAAATACATTTTGTACAAAAAAATTTTCCACTGAAAATTTAGCTTTTTTTTGTGTGTAAGAATATTCTTTTGTGTTGGGCATTAAGCTATTGAAAGTTTACAGTGAGTTCTGGCACTGTTTTGAACCAAACTGCTTCATACTTCTTAAATATCGCCATCTTTTTCACTGTGTGGTAGTAGGTATGCTGCAACAACAAAAGTGTTCTTTGCATGTCAATCAGATTTGGGAACTGTTCTTTGTAGTGTATCATCCCCCTGCAGATTATGAAGGGCAATTTTCAAAAGATATTATCATCAGTTCAAGAACTGAAGATGTTCGATGCTATGGTTTCTAGCTCAGAATGTTTTGAAGGTACTGAATGATATTACTCTATGTTTGTGAAAATATTTATTGATACAGAGAAAAATTAACACTGGTTAGGCAAGACATTAATTTATTGAATAATATTTTGACATGGTGGTCTAAGTTCTCACCGTGAATGACCTAACTAAGGCCTGCTACTAAACTAATCACCCTCTTGAATAAATGCCCATGTTTGTCAACTAAATTAAATTGGCACCATTAAGCTTTCATTTGATTTTAGCCTGGTCCCTTACTACCTTTTGAAATAAGGTTATAAGCTTGAGATGCTGATTGTAATGAATTATTTTTCTTTCATTGTCTTCGAAGAACTTTAACTAATGCCTCCTTGTATACTCCTTGTAATATAATGAGAAATTATAAGACGTCCCTCCTGAATAAACGCTCAGGTTAAAAATCCATTTTTTAAATAAACATTGAAGTTATTTATTCAGTCATTTACAGTAAATAATTTGTTTTTTTGAATTTTGAAACAAAGCACTATTGTACCAATATCATGCTCCCTAAGACTATAATGAAATAATCTCAAGTACTTTTTCGTTCAATGTATTTATTCATAGTTTGGTATCAGCTTATTTGCTTGTTGACTTGTTGACTTCTATTTTTTTACAAACTACACTGGTTACTACTTTCTAGAGAAATTCTCCTTTGTGATGTCAGAAGTGATTGAACATCATCAAAAGTTGCAGAAATCAGCACCCAAGGTAAGAAGTCCGGGGGTTCTTTTATTTGCATTTGATGCAATTGAAAGAATACTGTCCTTGTTGATCCAATGTAAAATGAATGATAAAAGCAGATTTTCTCAGAAAATCATCTCATGCATGATTGGAAATGAGAAAAAGCCTCTCTGTTGGC
This sequence comes from Stomotoca atra, assembly GCA_036873935.1. Taxonomy (NCBI): domain Eukaryota; kingdom Metazoa; phylum Cnidaria; class Hydrozoa; order Anthoathecata; family Pandeidae; genus Stomotoca; species Stomotoca atra. The sequence goes on from JAYJMG010111927.1 coordinate 16,520, forward strand.
AACCCCTGACCAAGCATTGAAAAGAAACATGCTTTGATCAAGCCCTTGTTCAAGACTGAACATCTTTTCGACAGCAAGTGCAATGCTATCCCAAAAGTTTTTAATGTTTTTGTCAGCAACAGCTAATCCGATTGCTGTATTCCTTATCATTTTTGTAAGTTAAAGGTTGTAAAGTTAAACAGAAATTACCTTTTAGGATAGATTTTCATACCAATTATCATGTATGTTGTCTTAGAAGTTTACTAAAAGTATTTGATTGGACAATAAGACACGATAAGCACAAAATTTCACAAGAAAATTTGAAAGAACATTGAAAGGTTAATGATTGTACATTATAATGACTTGTTGATGTTCCAGGCGCATAATATACCTTCTCAGCTGGATTTATGTTTGATAACTTGCCAGAAACAAGGATCCATGGAAAAACAAGTGGCTAGTATATTGAAAGACCACAACATCAATTTCATCAAGGTAAGAAAATTGTGAATGCAACACATGTCTTAACTGCTACTGGAATAGTGCATTTGTAATGAGGTGAAATTATATGGAGTAAAGGGAAAAGTGATTTAATGTAATTTAGATTTTTGTCGTTTTTGTTGTTATGCTACGAAAAAAACACATTTTGCTTCCCACACAAATAGTGGTCGAGATTATAATAGATCTCTCTTTTTGTGTGCATATAGTAGCAATACAGTTTTTTCATGTCATTTCTTTAGAAAATTCAAGTTGTGCATGTCTCAAATAGTTCAATTAGTGGAACAGATATTTCAAGTAGTGTCGAAAGCGCAGGTTGTTAAGGAGTTTTTCGATATTTAAAATCGCTGTAGACTATTCATTCCAGCGAATCTCTGGATTGCCACCCTGCAAATAGTGGCCTGTTAGAATATTTTACTAGCCAAAGGATTTCCAGGAAAATAATTTATATCTACACATATTGAATTGTTTAGTTTTGTTTAGTAATATTTTCAAAAGTATAATACAAGTTTCTGTGATGTAGCAAGTTATTTTGTAGCAAGTAGTCCCTTTCCCATTCATTCATTCATTTTTTTGGTTATCTCTCAACTTTGTTATTGATAACCTATACAGAATTAACTTTGTATATTTTTAATAAGTCGTCATTTTCAGTTAATGCTGGGAAAGCATCAACATTTCAATTCTATCAGTAATTTCTCATGTAGGTTCTGATAGGATAATCCTCAGGTGCCCATTGGCTAATTTAACAACTATGTTGACACTGTCCCAATGAAGTAATTTTTGACCAATAAAATAGTTTCGTAGAATTTCTTTTTGCAAAATTGCTGCAAAACAAAGCAAAGCCTAATGGAGAAAAGCATTGTATTTCTTTTATTTTCATAGGATCTGTGGATAGCGCGACTACCGAAATTTTATGTGGATATGTGGAATCTTTGTTCTTGGAAAATAGTGAGTTTTAACAGTTAAACAGTTGTGTGTTTTTGTATTTACTCTGTGTGTGTTATCACCATTCTGATCTCATGCTATCTCTAACCTCATTGTTTTTCTTACAGATCAACTGAGCTTGAACCATTTCTTCAAATCTTGGCTTCAAGATAATGGAAATGATGAAGTTGGCTTGATTGTTCAATTTAGTGGTGGTGAAGGTGATTAGTCGTCAATCATTCATTCATTGTTCACTTGCTCGTTTATTCTTCGTTTTTCTACTACATTTTTTAGGTGATCCATAACAGTGTGTAAGGAAGCATGTAATCTTGACACAAATTTATCTGCAAACCACGACTCTGTTTAGGTTTTACGGTGAAATGTGACTTGATGGACGCTATTATCAATCCCCTGTTTGTAAATAATGGAAGACAGTTGGTAGGTTTTAGAAGTGATGATAAGATTTAAGACTTAAGATTAATTATTTTTCAACGATAAAAATCATAACTTTAAAACGTTGTGAATGATTTTCTTGCTGAAGGGTATTTTGTAGAAATTTTCGAAAATTAATCTCTACAGTATGTCTCAAAAGGAGTGTGAAGGATAACTAGAAACTTCTATGCACGTCTTACAGCTAATTGAACCGAACTGAAAGATGGTATTATTGAAAATTTTAAGAGATTTTTACTGAGAATTGTTGGAAAATCCGTTCCTAAATAAAATACACTAGCTTTCTGGTTTTGTTATTTGTTAGTTAATTGAAAGTGAGCTTAATTATACACCTGTCAATACATCCTTATCTGCAAAATCAAAGCCACCAAACAAGATTGTCACATACACATTGAAGCCGAAAATAATGCTCAAGCTGAGCGATGTTTGCGAATCAGTGCTATATGGATTTCCTATGATAGTCAAAGCAACTGCATGCTGGAAACTAGACTGGGAAGAACTCGAAAAGAACCAAAGCTACTTTGTTAGTGTGAATGCGTACTTGCAAAAAGAGGTAAGGTGTTCATTCAATTGCAAAGTTTTCACCTGCAAAATCTATTTGTTGACATTATTTTATAAAGAAAAAAAGAATTGTGAAAACCACTCGTTTTCTAGTTAAAGGAGTCAATCCTATATGCTCGCGAGCTCTAACCTTGAAATGTCGTTTTGTTTTACTGTAATAGCACAATTGCCAACCGAATTTATTGAACCTGAAATTTATCTTTGTTAGCTCCACTGACGTTGTCGCAATGTCGTGTGACCATGATGTGCCTATTGACATGTGTTTCTTAATTCTTCTTAGGGTATGTGCTTATTGCTGGAACAAGCAAAACCTTCCTCGATCAATTCTTACTTTTTACTATTGCCGTCATCAGGACGAACCATGCTTTTGAAGTCCGTTGCATCACGTGATTTTATGATGCCATGTGACTCCACATCATACAGTTGTGTGCAAGATCACGTGATAAGTGATGAAGTTCAGCGTGTATTGCAAAAGGTATGATTAGACATTTGCTGTGAACGAAAATACACTTTCGGTGAATGTTTTTAACAGTATTCTCTAACAGTTTCCAGAAAGGCATGGACTACTCTTTACCACCACTGCTATGTTGCGTTTGATTTAGTTTGTTTGTAAAGCCCCAATAAAACTATGTACAAACTCTCCCTAAGCCAAGTAGACTTACTGAATTGAACTAAAACGAAGGATGTGTGAGCGAGGAAGTATTTAATCGAATGTACCAGCAAAATTGATTTCTCAAAGGTAATATTCTAGGCTAGTTATTAAGAATGGTGTATGCTTTGTTTAAGGACTCCAACCCCTGGTTTTATAACTTAACTTTTTTGTTGAAACTTTAGTTTTCTTGTGCATACTGTTATATTTTATACTTTTGTGTTTCTTTTTGCTATTTTCAGATAGATTTTGGTGCAGACTACAATCCCCTTAACTTTACTTGTGGTTTGTTTGAGCTCGAGGTTAATGGTGGTAATAACGCAAGAAAAAATGTGGCACAGAAGAAACCCAACATTGGTTCGAAGGTCTTTCCAGAAAAATACAATGTGCATAGAAACCAACCTCAGGTTTGAATGTCTTGTCAGTTTTTGCCGAAAAAAATCCAGTCATGGTTATGTTGTTTTTAAAGGAAATCCGAAATCGTTTAGCAATGGATTTTAGTTATTTTTCAAACTCATAAAATCATTTTTAGCTGAATATCCAAGTAAATCTATAAATTCAAATACTCTTCTTTCCAAAAACCAGTATTTTGATGCTCTATATCAAAAATTGAAATTTTTCTTCAAGCCACATTTTCGTTTGTTTACATTGGTGGTGAATTCAAATTGTGAATTTCGGATTTCCTTTAACCCTTCATTAGGTGAACCCCCTGAATTTTTCAATTTGTCAGTTGAAATGTGCTCACAGAATTGACTTTTAAGGGGAATGTTTCGAGTAATTTTTGTGACATATGCTTGATTTTAGCATTACATCCCCTGATGGTTTTATTACTAGATTATTCCCAATGGGCAAAATCGTTAAAAAGTCACTGCGGAGGAGGGTATTTCTATTGAAACGAGACGCATTATACGTATAGAAATACCCTCATCCGCATTGACTTTTTAACGATTTTGCTCACTGGCTTATACTTACACTATGATTTCAGGGGGTATTGACCACAACACAGTCAACAACTCTTTTCTTATGACTATGACTACAGCAATCAAGGTCTGATTTGGTTTTTCTTTAAGGAGAATTAAAGTGAAAAAATTGGTTTTTGAGACAATCTAATTTCGTTGATGTATCAGAAAAAATATGAAAAATGATTCAAAATGGTAGCATTTTACCTGCTCCGGGCTCTTTCACAAAGTTGCTAACAGGGCTAAATATGTAATTTTCTTCGAATTACGACGATTAAGTAATGTTAATATCATTTTGAGGTTTTTTTGAATAAATGATTTGACGAGTCAGCATTTTGGGAAAAGAATCTGGAACGTATGCATGGTACGAACAAATTAATAGATCCAATTCATTCTCATGTAAGAAGTAATTAGACTGCAAACGTTTAAGCAAGTTTTGTTATGACGTCATAATTTCACATTTGGAGAAGTTACTAGAACGAAGACAGCTTTTTCAAAAAATTAAAAACAGGTTTTCATAATGTTTCACGTATTTAAACAATTTTAGAATATGTGGAAAACCGATTTTTCAGTTTAGTTTTTTTTAAACGAGAGGCGTGAGGAATCTTTTCAATTGTACGATTTCTCGCGTCGTTCCTTCACGGAAAGTTACTACATTAAATTGAGTGACGTGCCAACAATAAAGGTCGGGATAAAAGCTTCCGTTATCGTATGCAATTAATTGAGAATATTAGTCATCAATTGGCAACTTATGATAAAGAAGCCTGCTTCTTTTTTTAACCCGAGAAAGATTTGCGAGTGGTAACGCTGTTGCTTTTACTGAAATATTCTTTAGCAACGTATGATATACGGTTTGTTTTGACATAAATGTAACACCCACCACCTAAAATCATGAACAAGAAAACGCTTTGCTTATTATCAATCGCGTAAAAATCGATTTTCTCCTGAACGAAGAAAGATTTTTGAAAAATTCCAACTGAATCCTAGATGAGAAATAAAGAAATTTCATCTGAGTCTAATTTTCAAAAGTAAGAGAGGATCCCTTACGTAAAAATGGCTATTATAATATATAAAAACCAATATCTCATAATTTTATCTTTATACTTTGATTTTGGATTTTTTTTAACTTTTTGTTATGCACAAATAACAATGAAAGTGGATTAAACTTTTGGTACTTTCTTCATATTTTTGGATTTTCGTGATTATTGATATTTTCTTTTTCTTTTTCTTTCTTCATCGTCGTCAACAAGATAGGGTGATTGGCCTGGAAATCTAAACTATTCTAGCCTGAGTACTAAAACTGGTGCATTAAAGCACATATTAGCCTTGCGTAATATAATGTCTCTTGACGTTACAGTCAAATAAAGCAAAATATTTCTACTTTTTCTTAGGTTGTTCCTTCCTCGTTTGCAGTTTCAAGGATCTCTGAGGCTAGCCAACCACAAAGAAAACCAGCGCAAAGAAAATACGTTCCTAAGTTTACAAATCGCTTAGCAAGCAAGAACTTGAACGTGACTGACTTCAGTCAATCTATTATCAGCAGAAACAACGCAGTCCCTGAGGAACCTACAAGTAAAAGAAAGAAGCTTTTGTTTGAAAATGATTCAGTTACGACCAACTTTTAACAGAGAAGAGTAAGTTGGTAATCGTTGTAGAAAATGCTCGACTTTTTTTCCAGACAGTGGCAGTTTTTGAAATGTCGCGGGCCAAGAACAAAGGTCAGGCAAATTCATACTTGACTCAATGAGCTTGTAAAATTTCCTTTCTTATTTCCCGTATTTATGAAAAGAAAAGTAAATTTGTGTTTTCTTCTGCCTTGCCTTCTTTTCCGTGTCACAGAAAGAGCTAACTGCACCACAAACACGTCCCAGTACTTCTTTTCTCTTTTGACATTGTCGGCCAGTATTAAAGAAGCGCAGGGGTCGAGTATGACCTGCACCACGAGTAAGCGAATGTCGAGTCTGAGAATGATTAACGATAACGTTAGCTGTTATCAGTGATATCATTATTGTCACGAACGCAAGCAGAATTTATGATTAAGTGCATTGCGTGCAAATATGTTCTTATCAATCGTTATGAGTGAAAATCGTCATGAGGTTGCACATTCAATGATAAACCACGGGGCTTTTTCTTTGAAAAAATAATATATCCTAATGTAATGTATCCTGAACAATGCATACCTTCTCCTGTGTAGATACGACTGATTGGAGCTCTTTTTCATCTAATGCGTGTTTCTGCTAGTAAGCCAACAGTGCAAAGATTAATATTTGAATCATTAATTTAAGAGCGTTTCTTGTTTCACGATAATAGTTTACGGTGGAAGTTGTGACTTATGGCTGTAATTCCGCCTAATAAAGTATTCTCCATCGACGTGTGCTCGAATCCACGCAAGTAGCGCACTGACTGTACGTCTATTTCGGGAGGAGCGTGCTGTGGCCGAAACCTCGTTCCCGTTTTCTTACTGATTATGGCAGGCTTCTGTAATCAAACGAGAGCAGATTCCTACATTGTTGTACAAAGAATAATATACAGTATAATCCCGATAACTCGAACCTCCAAGAGACCGATGAAAATGGTTCTAGTTAACGAATGTTCGAGTTATCCAAAGGTTTTATAAAGAGGTATCAAGCCAAGGGACCGATGCAAATGGTTCGAGTTATCCCGAGTTCGAGTTACCGGGATTATACTGTATGTTAAAAAGCTGGCCTGAATTGTCATGTGCTAGAGAAATAAATAGCTCACTATAAACAAGGAAAAAAAAAGGTTCTCTATTTATTCTAAACTGGCAAAGCATATTCGCCACATGGTAGGTTAATTTTTGCTTTACCACTTCCAATTTAAAAAGATCTTTATAATATGCTGAAGCTAAAGACATACTAAAGTAATTACACAATTCAATTTTAAACTCAAAATGTGGTTAGAAGGAATTAATAGCCGCGACACTCAGCATCGCGTGGAATAAACGAGCTAGCTCGAATCCATGTCCAGCTAGCTCGCATCCATGTGGAAATGATCTATATGCAAAAGCATGCTAAGAACATCATTCTGCTTATAAAGTTTAAAAATTAAGAACGTTGGAAGTCTTCTTCAAAGTTGGGTTGTTTTTAAAAAATAAAAAAATAGACACATATCTATACGCGCTCGAAAGCGCGATCCGAATCCTTCATTGCCGCCGTTTAATTCTACTAAGTGGAAAAACCGTAGTGTGCGACCCATTGGGCGTTTGGTAAAGTTTGTGCCGAATCCATCGGAAATTCAATCAGGTGTTTATTGATAAGTGTTGAGAACAGATCCTCGAACACCGTCCGGATATGGGACGGAACGCATTCGCACCTTCTCAACGCAATTAATTAAGGTAGGGCCTCGTCTCTTCCCAGCGCTTCTTTCGCTTTTCGACAGGCTGGATTAGCGCGCCTGTCAGTAAAAAAAGCGGAAAAGAAGCCCTCTGTGAACGAGGTTGGGAGGGGTCCCAAACCTTGCGTGGCTTTTATGCATTCTCTGGTTTAAAATTATGCTTTTTCAGGTAGATTTTGCGATTGGTATTACATATCAATCAAGTCTATTTATCCCCCTACTTGCCAAATTTAGGTTGCCGTAAATGCTCATTTTAACTAAATTGCATGTATTTTTTTCTCTTAGGCGAGACCAACTAAATCTTTTGTTTTACGTTGCCGACCGACCGTATTTTTAACGAAATTGATTTTTTTTTTTTTGAAAAATGAACAAATGAAAAAACTTTTTTCAGGTTAAAGAGTATTGGCTAGGCTGCTTGAAATCTTCACCTTGGAACAATTCTCTTCAAATCATTCGTTTCCCAAGTTTTTGTACACACTTTATACCATACATTCTTGTAGTAAATCGCCATAACGTGTGTTTGGAATAACAATTAACAAAAATTGTGGCCAACCTCGTTCCCAGGGCCGTTTTTCTCTTTCTGAAAGCGGAAAGAAGCGCTGGGATCGAGGCTGAATTGTGGCATATTTGACAACAAGACATGTTTTTAAGGGAAATTTCATCGAATTTCTGATTTAGATGACCTAGAGATTGTAAAAATTTAGATACAGAGACAAAAATAAAACATTAAAACTGCTCTTACTCTTGGCAATCAAAATCTCGTTTTTGTAATAACACAACTTGGGCAATTGATTTCCATAGAAATTACAGCAAAAAAGGAAAGTGCTTTTTTCGAAAATTTTCGGCAGGAAATAATTCCGGACAAATCAGAATTTCGGACGGATCAATTTCAATATTTTGACAGAAAAAAATCCGAAATTTTGTCCCGCCGAAATTTTTGGGTGCTAATGTAGGCTCAAATGCCAACGCATGCGATTGTTTATCAATGGAAACACTTGACGAGCTACATCAGTAAGTACGATATCAATGAAAAATTGAAAAAAAAAAAAAAAAAATTGCGACCGACCGACTCGTTTTTTTCTCTCAAAAGTAACGCAAAACGAAAGATTGTTGGTCTCGCCTTATGAGATTTTCATTAGCTTTATGTTGTTTTTCCATTTCATCCAATAAAATCTTAATTTAGAGAGGGGCGTTAAATAGAGAGGGAGCTTATAAGCGTTTATAAAAAAAATCAACTTTTAGGGTGGGCGTTAATTAGAAGGGGGCATTAAAAAGTGACTGGGCGTTAAAAAGAGGCATATTTACGGTTTCTCGAGGAAGAGAGGAATATACCTTTGCAAGATATCAGGGGAGGAGAGAGAAAGAGTTGGAGAGCATTTGTTTTTCCTAACTAAAGATGGCCGCTATCCAGGACATGGGATGTAATGGAATCAGTGCAGTCACGGGAAGAAAAAGATGAGTAAGCAGTGCATAAATTGTGCAGATTCTCAATTTTTTTTCATTTTGATTATTCTTTTTTGGATTTGAATTGCATTCGTTGTTGGTTCATCCTCATTAGTTTGGGTACACGTATATGCATCCATTATTGTTGTTATTTTTGAATTTTTGATGGGGGAGTGCCATGCATATGATACTTGATACTTGATATATAATAGCTTTTTATTGATGATATTTTTTTTAATCACACAGTTGTTGTAAAAGCTGAAACCAGATTATTTTTGTTTTCTCTTTTTCAGAGGGGTGCTAAGGCCGAAGGGAAATTGCATCACGGTTTCTTGTCCACCGCCCGCATGTGTTTGAAGCACCGCATAAAAATTTTCATTATTTTAAGAATTTTCATTATTTGCTGTAAAACTACCATT
>JAYJMG010111928.1:0-15812 GCA_036873935.1 Stomotoca atra
CCTAATTTTTGAGCAAAAATTATTTCTAAACCCAGAAAACAAAAATAAGATAAAAACAAAAAAATAAAAAATAAGATAAAATAAAATAAAATTACAGACCCCTTAAAAAGTTCAGTAGCCTAATTAAAATTATTTGTCTTCACTTATGTTTAGATCCTTCTGCGTTGACTACTCAAACTTCATTTGATATTGATGCAGATGGAATTATTGATATCGACAAATTGATGAATGTTGGTCCATGATAGATGATTTGAAGCATCGCTAGTTCACTGGTTGACATTTGTTTCAGAAAATGACAAAAAATGACTGTTCTTTCAAAATTGAAAGCAAATTGTAATGGACACAAAATTTGTAATATCGATGACGACATTGTTTCTGTTATTACATTTGAAGAAATACTTGTATTTTCATACATTTACCTTCTTAGTGTTGCAACAAATAATACCTTTCTGCTGACACAGGTTGCAGTCATATATTTTTTGATTGTAACAGTGTTTGTCAAATTGTGTCGGTCAAATTTTGAAGGAGTTTGCTTTGTGAAGCAATGGCTTCTTGGCAATCTAAAAAATGTTATTTGAAATTGTGACGATGGATAACAAATCAAAGTAAATTTGAAAAATTCTATCTAGGTCAGCTTGGAAAAAATTGTTCACAGAGGTATCTGTTTTTTAATTGAATTATTTTTATTTTTTTTAATATGTCAACTACTGCAAATGGGTTTTTGCTTTTATTCGAGGATAGAGACCATTAAGGTATTATTACGCAGTCAAATTTCAAGTTGTCATAAATGCTGTTCGGTAAAGGTTGCATCAGCCTGACAAAATTAATGCAGCTATTAGGGACAGATGACATTTGAAAAGTGTTCAGATCAGTGTTTTTTTATGCTGAAGTATAAATACTGTGAAAGAAGAAATATTCAAAGATGAATGATGTTGTTTCGGGAAAAAAATAATTTTTTCAAAAACTATATTATTGCAAATTATCATACAAATTTTCATGGAAGTGGCTTGAATTTCATTATTGTCATCTTTAATTTTCTGGTTTAAAAATAAGTATACCTCAGAAGATTTCTGTCTTTAGAGCACAATTTTGTACAACAATGCCAAGATCTATAGAAGAATTGATAAAAGCTGTCAAAGTCTTGCCTCCTGTTCAGCATCGAGCAGTGGCTGCTCTAGTTGGCTCTACCGTAGCTGATGCTGCAGCAAGACCATTGCATTGGATTTATGATCAAGATTTGCTTGATAATCTCTTGACTGGTGCATCTGATCCAGAGTTTTGGCCTGAAAGTAAATCTCCCTTCTATACAATTCCATTGGGAGAAACAAGTTCTTACAATGATATGGCTTCTGTTTGCCTGAAATCAATGTATGAAAACAATAGTCAAGCTGATCTCCTACGCATATGCGAATCAATTAATTCCCATTTTGGCAAAGGAACTGCTTATGAAGATGCGTTTAAACGAAGGAGAGCTGCTTATGATCCAACAAAACGTGGAAAATTTCCAGGACCAATTGAAGGGCCTTGGCTTCAATCAGCTGTGATCAAATTTCTTGAGAACTACACCACTGGAAAATCAGCTCCTTATGGTGACCCTGGGAACAAAGAGTTTGATGGTTTCTGTTTAAGTTTGCCAGTCATTGCCAAATATGCTAGTTTGCAGGAGGTCTGGAATATGGCTTCACCTATAATAGCAGTGTTAACAACCAATGAAGAAGCGACACATTTGTTTCACTCAGTGACAATTCTATTGTGCAGTTTCATCCAGGGTGTTGATGATCCTTTCGAACACGCGAAAACACAAATAAAAGCCTTGTATCCTAATGTTCACGAGATACTCATAGATGTGGAGGGGCAGAAATCTTCACCTTACATTCCAACTGTGGCACGATACGGTAAGGCCTGTGGATTGCCTGGCTCTTTGATTGGTGCATATTTAGCCCTTCTGACTTCACAGTCGTATGTTGATGCTGTCAGAATAAACATAACTGCTGGTGGATGTTGTTGTTCGAGAAGTAATGTGATTGGTGCATGTTTTGGTGCTAAGTTTGGTATTGATGGCATACCTCTAGAATGGATGAAGAAAGTAAATCATATTGAAGAATTAATGGAACAAGCGATTGCTGTTGTATCTGGATAAATTTTTGTGTTTGTGTGGAGAATGTCAAAGTAAATAGCTGTGCATGAATTGCATAGGATAAGATAGGCAAGTATTTAAAGCTAGTAATAGTAATAATAGTGCCATCTCTTTGCTGATTCAGCAGCATAGCTCTACAAGCGAAAATAAATTTGATTGGCAGAGAAACATTGTATGACTTTTGCTCTCTATTTTGTTCTTTTGTCAGCTTAGTGTGAGTTTCTTGAAAAACGTTCTATTATTATTATTCAAATATTGTATATTTCGATCACATGAGTAAGACAATAACCATAAATGTTCAGGGACATTATCTATGCTTGTGAGTATTGTCACTTAGTTTGCGCTTGTGTAAGGACTATTATTTGGTACAGTGTAACCACTCATCTTAAGGTATACAACTTATGCATCTTTTATAAACATATCTTATCTTTAAAGTTAGACCTGTGTTTTAATAGTATCATAAACATTTTTCCTTGAGTTCCTTGCTGAAAATTTGATGTATGAATAGTTAAATTTGCTTCTTTTTTCTCAATCTTTTTTGTAATGTCATTGCATTTTTTCAGTATTTACTAGAATTAGAACGATCTTACTTGTTTTTATTATTGTTATTTTAGACCTTGTTTTGTAACATAGATGTTGCAGAGTATTCTGCTTTGAAAAATGAAAAGACAGCCCTTCGTGAATTGTCCTTGTTCTATTCTACCTCCAATTTTGCAGACTATTTAAGATACTCATTACACGGAGCAATATTCCTGTGCCACTCTGTCTGATGATGGAAGTATCTAGATCAATATGTTTTGATCACCAGTCTTCGGCGTCAATATGTGATGTCCTTAATAACGCTCTCTTTGGAGACCATAAACTGTGCACGTACAGTTAAAATAGTTTTTCATTATTGAATATTTGTTTTCTCTACAGAAAAAGTTAATGGGTATGTATGAAGTTAAGTACGCTATACTAGAAACAGAGCACCTGTTTATGCTCAATTGCCATTGCAGTACTTAAGTGAATATAATTTATTGACTGAGGCAACAGAAATCATGTGATAGCAAGACCATTTTTAATCTTGTCCCTTGGTTCGACTTGCTATAAAGTTGAAATTCTCTCTTCACATCGAAGTTCAGGAGTCTGTTTGTGTTAAGCTCCATATAGATTGAATAATTTGTTCTAATTTTCTATCTTGTCCCCAGAGCTGTTTGTCTCTGTCATCATCAGCCATCCTCATAATCAAGAGACACACAGCTCTGGGAATGAGATTGGCTGATTTGTTACATATTTTCGTAACAGCAATTACTAATGAGCATCACAAAATTTCCGTTACTTGATGGCATCATCGAGCAGTACATCACCTTCAGTAAAAAGAAAATTGTCGCCAGATATTGACCCTGTGAAACCACAATGTAAATATGGAAGTCAATGTTACCGAAAAAATCCTAGACACTGGAAAGAATACTCACATCCTGCTGGTAAGTGATGCTCTACAATACTGTACGTTTTTCCGATGCTAAATGCTTTAACAAAAAGAGCTAAACTAAGCTATGCACGTGTTATACCGACCAACCAAGATTACTTTTGACATCTTGCAGACCTTGTTCACAAAAGCTCAACTGAGTCTTTCTGTTACAAGACTTGGTTGGGGGGGGGGGGTTTGTACAATTTATCATAAATTTTACAGACCAGATTCCAAAAACTCGATCGAACTTTCAGCCCCAAAACCTTGTCTGATAAAGAGGAGCTCAAACAGTCGGCAGAGTTCAAATGTCACGGCGGCAGAGTGTTTGAGAGGTGCAGCCGAGAGTTTCTGTATGGATAAAGATGGGATGTCCAAATCAGCCACTGTAGTTTTACTAAAAGTGTTGTGCTTGAAAAACGTGGATTCCACTACGAATGACGATTTTTGTCCACAATACTAACTTAAAGGTTGAAGTATAAACTAGAGCATCTTTTATTTGTTTTTATTTGTTTGTTATCTTCATTTCCTCAAGATACATCTGCAACATCATCAAAGCGAAGAAAAGTAGAGGCATGTGGATATTCAACAAATGACAGAGGTTTTTATTTAACCACAGTGAAAGGAATTGATAATGTTTTTAATGATAGATCTGTGGCCATTGGAATTGAAGGTATGTGCCTAGTACGCCACTGGTTGAAAAACTCTCACAGTTGTGTCTAGGACCTCAGTTTCTGTATGATACTTTCTGCCCGAGCACCAAATTGCTGGAACATACTATTCGACAATTTGTTTTAATTTGTTTTGAACAATGTTTCTGGATTACTTTCTGATTTTTTGGTTCGCTTTGTTTTATTTCTTCATTTACTGTGGAGATATTGTTGTTTAGTTGAGAATTCATTTTTATATGATTTTCTTTTTCTTTATAGACATACTATCAGATGGATGTGATGGTTTAGTAGAATCTGTGCAAGTATTTATTTGAATATCACTCTTTTACTGTAGAAGTTCTCTTTTTATTCACCCTTAATTCTTTTGAGACTGAAACTAAAAGGAATCCCATTGGGCAAAATCATTAAAAAATCACTATGGATGAGTGCATTTCTATTGAAACGAGACGCATTATGCATATCGTTTCAAAAGAAATGCACTCCTCCACAGTGACGTTTCAACGACTTTGCCCACTGGGATATGACTTGATACTGGAATGTGAATTCATGTATTATTTTGTTATAAACGTTACTTTACATTAATAAGTTTTATTTTATTTTTCATTTTTGTGATGTATTTTGTTGATATATTCCATTTTAAATTTTTAGTTCAATTACATGTTCGATTTGTCATGGCTCCTGGATAGATATCCGAAGTCAGCAAGGTATGATGTATTATTCACATTTTTGCTGGATAATTTCATTATATAGTTGTTCTAAGTCATCTTTTCTGAAAGAATTAAGGGTAACTTGTCAAGTTATTTACCTAATAAGTATTGCCGTAACTGTCTGAAGCACCTGACTGTCTCTACTCCTGCTTTGACAAATATATTGTGACACATTCTTAAATCTTAAAGTGGGTTATTTCAAGTATTCAAACTTAACATTCTGATTTTTTTCCAGATGCAAACCTCTGTTGCTTGTCCATGGACACACTGGGAAAGACAAAACTGATTTAGAGGGTGAGGCCATGGAACATTCCAATGTTGATCTTGTGCAGGTATTCTATTCTTTTCTACTTCATTGACCCCTCCTATGTCAGATCGTACTTCACTATTATTTCCATGTACACATTGCCCAAGAAACGATAAATTAGCCATTATTTGAATTTTTTGCCCAACTCAAATTCTTTATTGTGTTCCTTTTATTTCTTTGTAGAATAATCATTCCCTGAGGATTGAATGAAACTGTAAAGCTGTAATTATTTTTATAGGCTAAACTTCCAATTCCCTACGGAACTCATCACAGGTATATTTTTGCTTCCCCATTGTCATATAGTGTTACATAGTTTGACGTGTGTGATGTGTTAGCTCCTTTTATGAGATGTCTTCTGGAGTAAAGTTAAACCATGCAAATAGTATAAGTACATCAGATTTAATGAGTCTTTTAATTCACTTTTAGTAGCAGTCTTCTTCTTTTAGCAAAATGATGCTGTTGCTCTATGAAACTGGAGTGAAAGTTGTTATTCATACTGCCAATTTGATACAGCAAGATTGGCATCAAAAGACGCAGGGGTATGTCTACTTTCTGTGCTAAAATTAGTGCAAGGGATCTAGATAACTTTTTCGTTCATATGCCAGAGATTTTTATTTTGTTGTCTCCATAACCAACAAATCAAACATAATTTTTTTTGGTCTGGTTTGTTATGTTAAGTGTGTAAAAAAACTGACCAGAGTCATAAGTTCTGGTACCCAGATGCCTCTCTGCTTCTGCATTTGGTAAAGGAGGTCAGTTTCTGAGTTTTTAGTGAGTGATGCCGCTGCTTATAGCCCCAATCAATTCCATTTTCGTTTTCGTTTTCTCTTTTTATTTGTATGCACCGTTATTATTAATATCTGGTCTGGATTCCCTACAAAGGGGAGACTCCCTACGAGGAGAGAGTGTAAAACTCTCAAGAGGGCCTTACCTCTTCCATTTAACCATAAACCACGTTATATGTTTTTCAGGGCAGCTTTATGTTCTGTTAAGAATTTTCTCTCTAGGATAATATGTTTGCGGATGAAAGTGAATTAGAACTTTTTTATGGTCAGTTTGTGGGTAGAAGGACTCGTATTATTATGTTTCTTTTTACTTTAAGCATCGTTTTATTCTGGGAAATGTAAGGAACATTCATCTTCTTTCAGTGTATGGATCAGTCCGCTGTTCATCAAGGTAGCTGGTGAATATTCCTCAGAGAAGGACTCCTTTAAACTTGGTTTACTGGTAAGTTTCTATCAGGGTCTCTACCTGAAGTTGAACCCAATGTATTGTATGCATCTAGTTTTTTGATAGCATTTTTTTACTCGCTGCGAATATATTAACATGGTCATTTACTTTTAGGAATATCTCTCTTGAATTTTAGGAATACCTCTCTTCCTATGGAAGTACAAAGCTATCTAAATTTGTGGATAAGTTAAAGGAATACGATATGAGCACTGCGAAGTACGTTTATCTGAACATTTTACGATATGTGTATGATGTTTATGGTTTGTGACTGCGCACGATGCTTGGTCACATCGTAGCCTTTGGCCACGATTCTACATCTCAGGGATGTGAAGAGTCTTTGCAACAGCAAGCTAAAGCTGTTCTGAGATTTTGAGGTCATCACCTGCATTAGCCAATACAATTGCCACATTTTATCTACTGAAGGAAATTACATCATTTTTCAGGATAGGTTTTTCCACACTGTTGAATCATAGAGTCGTCGTCTTTTTATGGAGTCTTAAACAAAGGCTAGCTACTTCGCCTATTTACACCTGTACATTGTGTTGTGTTGACTTGTTTATAGTGTTCAGCTTGTTGCTTCTGTGCCTGGTCGCCATATTGGAAAATCCATGCAAAAATGGGGTCATTTAAAGTTAAAACAGGTTTGTTGCATTGCCTTACGGTACTTCATTTCACTTTTCACTTTTTTGCTGATAATTTATTGTTACATGTGTATTTTCAAAGTGTTTTTTTCAAGTGAACTTCATTCAAAATCATTCGGAGAAATCGATATTCATTGCAGAGTTGTAAATTATTTTGGACACAAATGAATTTTCCTAGCGGACATTTGCGTGCTGGTCTTAACCTTTTTCTATAGATACACGAGGAAGATGTTAAAAGATTTAGCTGTGAGATTTTGACTAGGAACTTTTTGGAATAAATGCCAAAAATCGATCTTATCAATCGATGAGCAAGCATTACTTTGGTCAATTTTGTTTGTACTTCTTCATCGTAGCTTCTCAGTCAGCATGGCCCATCCTTAGATGAGGGACGTAATTCTTTCATTGTTGGTCAATTCTCAAGCATTGGGTCTCTTGGTGCAGACAGCTCTAACTGGTTGACTGCAGAGTGGTTGGATAGCTTGGCTACTTGTAAAGATGGGAAAGTTGGTGGAAAGAACTTGAAGCTGGTAGGTTTTGAAACGTTGCGAAATCATTCGCTTCTTAGTTCCAAGTAAATCAGCATCATGTTGTGGTTACCTTGTTTAAGTCAGTCTATGACTCATGCATCACCCCATAAATCTTTAATGTCTCAGTCCGATTAGACCTGTGTTGCCATTTCTGGATCATCATCCAGCGGCATAAATCAAAGCGGTTTCCCCAGATTCTCAATGCATCTTTCTTGTCAGAAAAAAAGTTGGAGAAAATTTAAGCCGTAGAAAAAATTTATTCACTTTTAAAATTTAGTCACCAATTTTTATTCAGGTTTGGTCACTTTTCTCTGACTTTTTTTTGGATTTTTTCGCTTTTCTCTGAATAAATTTCCAATTGTATGGACTCTAATCTAGTTGTAACATTCGAAATAGCCATATTATAAACTATAGTTATCGAGTAATCAGCAGGAATAATTTAAAGCTAATTTCGACCGAGTCGAGTGCGACATTCAATTAACTCATCGAGTTTGCAATGTAGGTAAGTGACTGGGTAAAGTCTAAGATTCCATTATTTTTTATCCTTTATCTTTTAGATTTATCCCACTATTAACAATGTAAGGGACAGCTTGGAAGGATATTCAGGTGCTTAATAGATCTTATTGTCACGTTATTTTGTTTGCATAAAATTTTAAAAAGAGGTTCCACCACAACTTTCCTCTAGCCTGTTTCTTCCAAGCTTTAGTGCGCGGCTTACCTTTTTTGGCAGTGTCATGAATTCTTGCTGCTGTCTTATGCACATGCTGAGAATTTGTGTCAGGGATATAAGAATCGCGTACTGCTTTCGTCTTAATACCCTTGATACATTAATATGTTTTCACTAATTTCTGAGAGTATCAATCACACCAATAAGTGTTTCAAAACTTTTTATAAGTGGACATAGTTTTATAGTAGCTGGCCTGTATTGTTTGGGATTCTTCACCTGGCTGACACTAATGTATTAGGAAAGGCTCTTGTCCGCACTGTGGTTTAGCGACGTAACAACGTTTCAAAGGCACTCCAAGTATATATGATTGACTTAAAGTCACACCTGCAATACATTGAAATGTGAATGTTTTTACAATGAAAAGATCTATGTGTTACGTTATCCTTCCTTGTTGCGTTTTATTAACTGAAACGTCATGTCTTTAGCCGGTGGTTCGTTACCCTATGGCGTGCAACTTGCGATGAAGCAAAGATACTTAAAAGGACATTTGCAGTACGTCTCTATTCTGGTTTAGTTCCTCACTCAAGGGGTCGGTTGTTCAAAAAGGCGAGTGGCGCTAATCCGTCGATTAAATTTTCGGATTAAACTGATCCGTCAATAAGTGCGTTGTTTGAAATGCGAGTAGATTAAATCTGAGATTAAACCTGGATTACATTAGCGAAAAGATTAAGCTAATTGTCTTTTGAGCAACCGACCCAAGCAATGTGTTCTTAATCTTAACAATTTATCTTTCCTGGAAAAGAAAATGAAAAATTTCATCAAGGGTGCCAAGATAGAAAGCGCTGTATGTTCGTCCGACAGTTTGTTTTCTGTGTAGTGAATTTACTGACTAAAATCGCCTCTGCTTTTTACGAAATCACTTTACACCCTGATCTCCTAAACCCTTCATAAGTGACCTTCTGAATTGTTCGATTTGGCTGAAGTGATGAACCAACAAAATTGGCTCTTCAATATACAATATTTCTTTTGATAAATAAACGCAGATTGCAGTTCACACCAAATTATGGCGCAGGAAATAAATGCAGAAAAAGGGCGAATCCGTGTTAAATTAATGACTCATTTATTTCCTGTAATAAGATATGATATTTCGCTTCATTTCCCTCATGCTATTTTTAGGCAATGGAAGGCTGACCATGTCGGTCGATCGCTGGCGTCACCACATATAAAGTCGTATGCAAGGATTTCTCAAGACAACGAAACCGCTGCGTGGTTTTTACTGACAAGGTTAAAATTTGAAGTTCTTTTATTTTATTTTACTATGAGTATTTAATTGGTTCCCGTTGAAAGACACTCAGCAGACATATCATGGTCAAACGACGTTGCAACAACGTCACCAGGTGTGTTGTTACAACTTTGTTGCAACGTCGTTTGACCATGATGTGTCTACTAGGCAGGATCTGTTCACGTTGAGCACTTACATTTGTGATGAACTTCATGAGTATAAATGTTATGTCCGTACGAGACGTGTACTCTCTAGCTAATAATCGCTCCAAACTCTTCATTTGTGACCTAAACATTCTTGATTTGGCTAGAGTAAAGTTCCACCAAGATAGGCTTTTCAGGAGGTTATTTTGCGCAAATTTTTGAAAATATGTTATGCTCGATTTGGTATCGTTTCCCCTTGATATCTCTATTACCTTTACTCAATTTCTCTTGATTCCAGGGGGACTTGATCTCATCAATGAACCCTGCTGGGATGGTTCACTGTTCACAGTCAGCTTTGGTAACTACTGAAGCATTTCCCAGTGGATTGAGAAAAGTTTCTTGCTACGTCATGAAAAAAAAAAGTTTTCTTTTAATCACGATGACGCAATGAATTAATAAGTTCTCTTTTCATTGTAGTGCCAACCTGTCTAAAGCAGCTTGGGGAGTTTACGAGAAGAATAAGACACAATATATGATCAGGTCGTATGAAATTGGTGTCTTATTTACACGAAGTTCTAAGGTGAATATTCTTGGTTGTTTTTGTGTGCTTGTCAGCTTTTACGTTTAATTCTCTCATTTTTTTGTTAGTTTTTACATCATTGTTTGATTTTTATTTGTTTGTTGGTTGGTTGGTTGATTTGTTTGTTTGTTTGTTTGTTTGTTTGTTTGTTTGTTTGTTTGTTTGTTTGTTTGTTTGTTTCATACAACATGCAAGGACATCCTTGTTATGACAAAGTTGCTGAACTTTTTATTTTTTGTGAAAAACGAAAAGAATTCAAGTACTTACAAGTACAGTGAACTTACCCTGGGTTTTATGGTTTTGAGTGTGACCAATTGGGGGTGCAATCAATTTTGAAGGAAATGGAATGGTGTGTTGGAATGTTTATATAAACGCCTCAATATGAATTGACGCCCTATTTTATTTATTTGTTCTTTTTAAAGCAAACATGCATAATAAATATAACTTGGGAATTAGAATGGTTTAAACTAATTGTTAAACGCTATATCCCCTTTACACATTACAGTATTTTAAATGACCTTCTTTTTTACTATGTGCATCTTTCAGGCTGGTTCGAATGACCAGAATTGGTTTACGCTGGAGACGACAGACGACACAGGTTATTCATCGGTCTTATTCCTTGATGTGGTCTTATTCTGGTCTTATTTTCTTGGTCTGGTTTTTATTTATTTTTATTATTTATTTTTCCTATTGTTCTACCGTGGCTGTTCACCTTTTGTGTTAGAAGATCTTAAGTTTTGTCGGCCCAGTATCACAAATATGCTTTGTTGTTTCTTTGTTTGCTGACTCAGCATGTAATCAACGGTTTCTGGTATTGGCTTATCATATTTCTTGAGGTACATCAACCGCGTTGTCTCACTTCCTCCCTCATAATATTAAGAAGATATATTGTAATTTGGCTTGTGTTTATGACGTCACAAGTTTAATGATTTCCCGAATAACCGTGCAACAATGATGGCGAGCGTGGAGGATAAAGTAGCCAATTTGACTTTAGCTTCCTTTGAGAACGCCAATATTCGGTGTTAAGGTAGTGAGCGTTACTCCCAGCGGGCAAAATCGTTGTAAAGCCATTGTGGAGGAGTGTATTTCTATTGAAACGATACGCATGTTGTTTATCATTACAATAGCAATATATTCCTCCACAGTGACTTAAGCGATTTTGCCCGTCGGGCTGTTTTTATGTGTGCTGTGCTTTATTTAGATTCACAAAGAGAATATTTTCAATTGCCATTTGACGTACCATTAACACCGTATGATGCGAAGGGTATGCGCTTCTCATTTTCACCTTAAATGTTTTTAAATTCCCATTTTCGGTGATTCAGGACTGATTTGTAGGCAAGGGCAGCCAAGCAAAAAAAACATTTTTTTACACATTCTTGGCGGACTTGATTTGATAGCGTGATGATCTTATTGCGCTGAACAATTGAATGTTTAATTTGCTTCTACCTATCTTTAGAACAAATAAAGATAAGGTGCTAAGAATAAAAAGAAGGTGCCACGTGTGTGCATGTGCATGTATTATCTCTTGTGACCAAACCTTTCATGCTGACTTTATTTGGAAAAATATCCTAAATTTCTCCTTTATTTTACACCTTTTGATATCTCTGTCCCTTTACTTCCTATTTTAGCATTATTCTGACGCCTCTTCTTCTTCTTTTTCTTTTAGACAAACCATGGGTCTGGGACATCAAGTACACTAAAGAGGACAGCCATGGACGTTTGTGGATTCCAAGGTAGACAAGTCGTATACCAATTTGATTCGATAACCCAAACCTTAAATAGAAATGACTTTATACGAATAAATTTGAATTCATTCATTTTGGAATTTATTTCTTAAATAAACGAAAGATATATGTTACAAGTTTTTTTAGCAGAGTAGCGGTTGAAGAGTTCACCCGCGTTTGTGAGGTACAAAGTTACAATAATTGGGATAGTTGGCAGCCGGCGTGTTAAGTGAAAATTTTGTTATTCTGTATGAATATGTATCATCCAAATTTCAAATTTCATCAATATCCACCACCATACATTGCAACCCTCAATCTTCCCTCTCGAGCTAGGAAACGGATAGACGGCGTGCTTTTACTCGAATAATTTTGAATTTGAATTTGAATGTGAATTTTTGAATTTTGAATCCTCTGGTTCACAACGGCTTAAACAACTAACCCACTACTGTCTGAAGTCTGCTAAGTTCAACCTATTCGCCAATCAGGCATCAAATACAAGGTGAATCAAAAAATTGCAACGCCCCCTGACTTTCACAAAAGCAGACATATAGAATGTGTTCTGCTTAATATTTCGTCAGAAAAGAAGATGGTTGTTTCCGGCACAGGACGAGACGTTCTGGCAAGCATTCTGAGAAAACTGTTGATATGTTTGTTATATCGCAACAATGATGGACAACAATAAGAACTGGAAAATAGGATGCGAAGAGTTAGGAGCTGAGTGAACATGAATCGGAACTGTAGTCGATCTTGTGAAATACAAAAGTTGAAATAATAATAAAGAATCTGTCTTTTTATTCGTTTGCTTTACGATATAAAAATGTTAATCAAAGATTGATTTCTGATTTCGAGTGATTTCGGCATAATTTTCGTCTTGTATGTATAAATTTTGTGCCATATTTGATTTGAGCACAAATTCGTCATTGAGATTTCAGCGAAGCGATTGTTAATGCGTACATCGTATTTCGGTTTAATTTGGCAAATGCATTGTCCCAAAACAAGGCGGACATTTTCGAGCTAACAATGTCGTATATAATGTTTCGAATCCCCTGAAATCTTCGTTTCTTTTCCGTAATATCAAGGCTATTGGCCTTCTTAATGCATTAGTTATCTCTGGTTATCAATTTTCAATTTGCCTTTTATGCTTTCTTTTTTTCCCATTAAAACGGAAAAAATAAATTAAAGTATTCAAGCCACTGTTCGTAATCAATAAACGGTCAGCCCATGAAGACGGTTCTAGATTGAATATTCTTTCAACTGCATAAACTGATGTAAACACAACAAAAGATAAAGCAGCGAAGATACAGATGAAAATGGCTTTATCTTTGCCACTTCTATCAACCTGATTTGCATTAAATTTGACTATTTGCCGCAGTAAGAAAATCATCCAGATCGATAAAATTACAAGTAAAACATCTGCAATGAGAATGATAATGGTGACGGTCTGATCCAATATATGATGATAGTTATCAATATGATGCGCATTGAAATCCTCAATGTTTCTTTCAGCAGACAGATTTGCTTGAAAAATTGTAGCATTTCTGTCAAGGGATTTATTTGCCTCAAGTAAAGTAGTTTTCGTAAATAAATCTGTGAATATTGCACAGCAATAAAATGTTGTAGCCATGGCAACAGAAAAAATCCAAGACAATCCTGCGAGAAATTTCACCTGCCTAGCACTCATTAGTATCTTGTGTTGAAATGGTCGCAATGCAAGCCAAACTCGATCTATGGCCATCAATATGATATGAAGGAACGAGTTTGTAATGAACAGCATCAACAAAGTTGAATAAATCTTCTCAGAAAATATTTCATATGTTACATGCAAAGCTACCTCTGTGGTTAGACACGTTATCCCAAATAACAGATCTGTGCTGGATAA
The DNA here is from genome assembly GCA_036873935.1 of Stomotoca atra. Taxonomy (NCBI): domain Eukaryota; kingdom Metazoa; phylum Cnidaria; class Hydrozoa; order Anthoathecata; family Pandeidae; genus Stomotoca; species Stomotoca atra. The sequence goes on from JAYJMG010111928.1 coordinate 13,946, forward strand.
GCTTAACAAGAAGCATTCATAAATTTTCTTTTTTTCTTTCAATCTGATTATTATTATGATTTCTACCGCCATTCAATATAATAACGAGCGCTGGAAGGATGACATCCAAGTAACGTTCCATGATTTAACTATTCAATTCTGTTTTTATAGATAAAAAACATAACATAGAATACTCAATTATCACAGAATTGTCACAAATTTCCGCGAGAACAAATTTCCGCGAATTTCGCGAATTTTTGCCAAATTCGCGAAAATAAATCCTCGCGAAAAACGTTTATAGAAGCCATTCGCGAAAATAAATCCCCGCGAAATATAAGTTATTTTTTTTCAAAGTTGACAAACTTTTTATTGGAACATCTTTTTCTTCATTTATTAACATGATCAGTTACTTTTTCAACTTTTTCACGTGTTCGCGATATGTTAGCGAACATCGATCAAATATCTTTATTCCCAGTGGTCGTGGTCGTCTCTGATTTTCTCTTTTCCTTTTTTGGTGGCCCTTTGGAAGTGGAAGGACCTGCAGGTAATTCATCTTTAAGATAACCTTTAGGAACGAGCAATGGTTATTTCGTGTTTGGGCACTGCGTATTTGTCGCTGACCAACTTCAAGAATCTCTCAAGCAACAGCTGATTTTTGATTGTGCACATACAAGCTATTTTAAACCTACCTCGACAAGAGGTAAGCGGCAGTAATGTGTAATAACAATAGATTTTGTCTCTTCTCTAACATGCTAAACAGATTGGATTGATAAAAAAGAAAGAAAAAAAATTATGAAAAGATGTTGGCTCGCGAAAAATAATCCCCGCGAAATGTTACTTTGAGGGCCATTCGCGAAAATTAATCCTCGCGAAATGTAAAAGTTTCGCGAATTTCTTGACTCGCGAAAATTTGTTCTCGCGGAAATTTGTGACAATAAAGTATGGTATTTTAAAGAACATACCTTGCGTGGATAATTTTCGCGTGGATAAATATTTGCAATTTCGAGAATTTTTGGTTTTGGTTAAAATAGATCCACGTCCCAGTGGGCAAAATCGTTAAAAAGTCACTGTGGAGGAGTGTATTTCTATTAATAAAAATACACTACCCATCATAGCGATTTTTAAACGATTTTGCCCGCTGGGGTAGAATTAATTTTTGAGAAGTCATCATTGACGAAATTAAATCACGCAATATGCGGAAAGAAGCCCTGGGAACGAGGTTACGCAATATGCAATTTTAAAATTCATATTTGGAATTGTCCAAATGTTTACCTCATCTCCTTTTTGGCTTACTTTCAAACATTCGTTTTGTTCAGATTTTATAAACTATGTCAGTAATCAAGAGAGTATTCAAATTTCCAATTCTCGTAAAAATAAATTCTTTAGCTTTAGGCCTGGCTATTCGCGAAAATTAATATACGCGAAATTGCCAAAAAAAGGTTGCCATTCATCGTGAAAATAAATCCACGCAATATAATTGTGATAGAACCATCAGAGAGGTAAGTTTGGATGAATTTTAAGGGATGTTACTTTAAAGGGAGAAACTTTCGCGAAAGAAAGTTTCGCGAGTTCGCGATTTTTTGCCATATTCGCGAAAGTTTGTTTCTTTCAAAAATTCATATTTCGTTATTCGCGATGGTTAATTCTGAAGAAAAAAATCGATGTTGGATCCTTAAGTTTCTCGAGTCAACTACGATGACATGCACTTCCTTTTTTGAGCAACTTTACATTTAGCCGAGATTCTCAGCTCTTTCCAGATTGAATTTGATCAAAATCTATAATAGCCGGGAGAGAGCTGGGAATCCCGGCTACTTTACGCTAGAAATTACAAAAAGAAAAGAAAAACTGCCACATCTTGTTAATTACTATTAAATTCTCGTGGGTCCCA
>JAYJMG010112038.1:5532-15800 GCA_036873935.1 Stomotoca atra
TTTGTTTGTTTGTTTGTTTGTTTGTTTGTTTGTTTGTTTGTTTGTTTGTTTTGTTTGTTTGAAATCGGCCAAAGAATGTTTCAGGGAACGGCTTGATAGCCAGTCTGAGGCAAAGAATATTTGAATTAAGAGTGTAGGAGAAAAGCAAATAATTGTTAGCAACATAATGCTTGGAAAAGACACTGCTGCCGAACATTGGAAAGGAAAAACAGGCTCAAGAAGAAATTTCATGTGAAGTCGTGTGTTAAGGAAATAGAAAGAAGCTCGTTTCCAGCCTCTTTCCCTGGGCCGTTTGTCTCTTTCTGATAATGAAGATGACAAACGGCCCTGGATACGAGGTTGGCTCGTACTACCAATGAACGTCATGATCTCCGAAAATATTTATTCTCATTGAAATTTGTGGCGTAAAAATAGATAGAATTCAACTGATACCAAGTCTAGATTTTTATTATCCCTGTTGTGGAAAACAGGCTTGTCATGTTTGCTTGACCAAGGAACTGAGACAAAAATTCAAGATGGAGACGATAAAAAACCATAGTAGATATGATCATTTCAAAAACCAGTCAATGTTGATTTACCCGATAAAGTCTTGCCACATTTTGAACAAGCAAAGCATTCCTCGTGAAGAGATTTACTATTCACTTCAACACAAGCTCCGTCTATCAGTTGGCCGCATTTTGAACAAATCTGTAATTGACGAAAAAAAAGCAAGATTAATAAACAACATTTTCAATAGGTTTCTTAAGTTTTTCCTTCCATCAAAAAGTGGAAAGAGGCCTTAGGAACGAGGGTGACAAGCGAAAAACTTTAGATAAAAAAAACAGTAAGTTACCGACCTCGTTCCCAGGGCCTCTCCTCCTTTTTTGATAAACTGATGGCCATCAGTTTATCAAAAAGGAGAAGAGGCCCTGGGAACGAGGTTGGTTAGTTACTTCACATTTCATAATGACTTCCAGAATTTTTCGTTTTCACCTATTAAATAAATGCACCAATAAAAAAACCTTTTCAGGTGGGTGGGATACTTTGACTAACTTTTAAAAGAGAACCCAGCGGGCAAAATCGTTAAAATGTAACTGTAGAGGAGTGTAATTGTTTCAATAGAATAGAATTATAGAAAATATAATTAATATTCTTTCTTAAATTTTACACGCCACTGATATCACTGAGGTTTCTTTTTACCAATATCAGGAAGTAATAGCCACAGTTTAAGGTCATTCTGGATCAGGAACCTATCCCGTTGTGTAAGGAATTTGATTGGGAAGAATTGTACCCGGGCGACCAGGGAAATGGCAGTGCTAAAGTTCCCATAAATTCTCAATTAGATTTATGCTTTGGTGATTTGAAATCAAGCGCAAGATTGACCAATGTGAATAAAAAACAACAACAACAACAACAACAACAGATCATACATTTTCCTGGCACTGACTGTAACATTGCTCATCAAAGAAATTTCCTTCAGCGATACAAATGACGTCAGTTGGTTTCAAAGACTTTTTACATGCGGAGCAACTGAAACATCCTTTGTGATAAACTTTACCATCAAAATCCACTTTACCAAGACGAATTGCCGTTTTGCATTTTCCGCATTCCTGAAAAAAATGTTTGATGAATAAATAGAAATGAAAATCATAAAAGTATAGCTATGAAAAGGAGGGCTTGTGATTTCACCACAGTAGACGTTTCCAAGACATGACATGACCACGAATTACCAGCAAAGACAAATTTACTGAAGTTACCCAGTGGGCAAAATCGTTAAAAAGTCATTGTGGTTGAGTGTATTTCTATCGAAACGAGACACATTATGCGTTTAGTAGCTTAATTAAGTTACTTAGTTCTGCTTTTTTTCTCTAATAGGCCTAGGATAGACTTGATGTCGCGTACATCCAAATTCAAGCATGGTGAAATGAGTACTAGGAATCCTAACTAAGTAACATCCCAGCAGGTACATCATGGGCAAACGACGTTATTGCTTATCGTTATCGTCGTTTGACCATGATGTACCTGCTGGAATAGAAAGTTAATTTTTTTCTGTTATCATTATTTATATTCTTTGATTTGATTACCAGGTCTTCCAAAGTTAACGAGGCTTGAATACACAAACAAACAAGAAAACAAACAAACAAACAAACAAACAAAACAAAAAAACAAACAAACAAACAAGGCTTGGTTTGTTCTTGATCAGGAACACCAGAGTTATGTGATCGCTTAAATCGTTAAACCATATAAGTAGAAGCTCAAGTCAAAAGTAAAATCGACCTCCTGATCGTTTACAACTTGGCTAATGTTATGTACCACAAAAGTTGACTTTTCAGGGGGCGATGTTTTGAGCTTATGTTAAACAATTTTATATGCTTGATGTTGTAGTCAATAAAATCAGTACTCCCTGATGATGCTCGAAAGAAAGTGAATTGATAGAGCCAATCAGGGGGTTTTGCTGTGATTTCATGGAAGTATTAAAGTCAATAATGGAAGGTGGGTGAGAATCTTGTTTTCCATTTTACACGCGGTGGGGTAGACTCAACCTCGTTCCCAGGTCTTCTTCTCTATTCTGATTGATTAATGTCTAAAAGCGAAAGAATCCCTGGGATCGAGGCTGGGGTAGACCACAACAGCAAAGATACCAAATTATTTTATGTGAACTTTTATTGAAAAACAGTCGCGAACGTGGACAACATCATTAAGTTTCCCAAACACACATTTCTGTTAAACCATGTTAACCACAGGAATTTATCGTGCTAATCCGCGAAAAGACTGACAAAGATCTTGGTCAAAATATCTCTGTTTAAAAAAAAAAAAAAAAAACAGATGCGTATTTTATGGTTTAAATTGACTGCCTGCTATGTAAAAAACAAGGTTTGATATTCGGTGGGCGTGTTGATATTCGGTGGGCGTGTTAATTCAAAACATGATTTGTCTTAATTATTTCACAATCCTGATAAAAAATCAAAGGTACGCCCTCAGAATCCACTAACCCTCCTTTGTTTTTGTCGACATGGTTTTGCGGGGGATAATTTTGAAGCTTTCGTTCTACCTAATTCAATTTTAGTTCACACCCCCTTATGGTTCTTATATGTTACACCATTTTCTCAACCTTGTTCTCAGGGTCTCTTCTCCTTTTATCTCACTGTCATTCCATCCAGCAGACGAGACTCTGGGAATGAGGGTGAACATTTTCTTTGACCACACTTATAATCTCGCTATCGAAATAACAAGAAATAGTTGGGTAATACTTGGTCAAATAGGATTGCATGCACTGTGTGAAATTATAATGACCTGACACTTCTTTATATCTTTGCTGATGGATCCCGATCAGTAAAGAAAAACATAGGTGGAGACTTCGGTACTGTTGCATTTTCGGAACAAAAATTGTTAAGTTTTTTAAAGGAAATTCGAAATTTGAAATTCATAATTTGAATTCACCACCAATATAAACAAATGAAAACGTAACTTGAAGAAAAGTTCGATTGATCATACAAAGAACTTATAAGAGCAAATAAGTACTGACAAAATGGTGTTCGAATTTCATGATTTATTAAAATTTTCAGTTAAAAACGATTTTATAAAGTTTCAAATCAACGCTCAAAAGAATTTCCTATTTTCTTTAAAGGCGAGTAAAAGTACATTTTTTAATGAGAAACTTCAATGGAGCCTAGAAATTTGTGCTTCTTCAAAGCGTTTCAGTTTCCGGTTACTGACGATATATTTTGGAACGTTGTCCATCCTCATTTGCAAAGCTGATTACATTTTCCATGACGAAAAAGACACAAAAGGCCGTGGGAACGAAGTTGAATGTTAACAAGATTTGTGTTATTACAGTACGCCCCGCCTAACTTGAACCTCCAATAGATCAAGGGAATTAGGTCGAGATAACGAATTTTCGAGTTATCCGAGGGGAAGATGTATTTAAGAAAGGCAACAAGAATTTTATTTTGTTATTCCGAATTCACATCGGAGGGTGAATTTTTCCGAAACTTCTCTTTTTTCATAGATTTGATCCGTTTGCTCTTTAGCCGCCTCTCTTTAGCCTATAGACAAGGCTCTCGAGGCTATGTGGAAAATTCACAGACAAAATTTCCAAGAAGTGTGTTGGAAAGCAACCTAAATAAAGAGGAACACGTATCTTGGGCAACCTCGTCCCTAGTGCCCTTTGTCCTTTTAATCTGAAAGAGATAAAGTGCACTGGATATGTGGTTGTTATTTCCAGTTATTCATAGTTGAAGAATCTCGAAAAAGCGAAAAACCTTCAATAAAGACTTCACCAGGAAAATTTGAGACCTAGCGCAAAAATACAGACTCACCATAATTGCTATAGAAAATGATTGCGGACAACTTCTTTCGCAAAATTTGTCTTCTCCTTTGTGCTGTCTTCGTTACTATTTTTGCGAGATATGCAGGAGACGAGGCCTTTATATACTTACACTCACAGTCTTTAATTATTATTATTATGGAAAATCAGATATAATGCTATATTCATATATAGAAACCGAGTGACCATATATAGACAATCAATGAACAATACTGTCGATATATTGGATTACGTCTACATTTATCATCAGCTTAGAAGAGATATGTTTATCCATTTATAACTTCGTTAAATCATAAATCTCTTACTCACGTTAGCCTCCAGCACTTGTTTATTATCATTTTTGAATGAATAGAATTTAGGTCTTAATTTTCAAACTCATTTTCATATTTTCCTAAAGTTGTTTCATGGGAGCTCTAATTCTTAGGGCAGTGTTCTTAACCTTTTAAAGAGGGGAGTGTGCTGTGTATGTAAGACAGGAATGAAGCGAACCTCATCTTACCGCTTGCATAAGTCAATGATACCTTTTTGCGTATAAAAAAAATTTGCGCGGCGAAGTAGCCTCCGGGCACAACGGGTGTGTGGTCGGAGGGTCTGTGAACAGGCTAACATATATTACCACTACATACAGTACTCTGTAAATGCACAATATAACCGTTACTCTTTTTTGCTCAATATGGTCATCATAAGGAGGTCTCGGGATTGAGGCTACTCTAGCCACTATGTATGTAAGTAAAAATAAACGATTTTGAATCAGACTGATGAAGGCGTGAGCCGAAATAATCTCTCTCGATTTTAGCGTGTATTTTTACTTTATTTAAAAAATTACGCTTAACTTCAGGGTTAATGAATTTCAATTTTACTTTGAGTGCAAAGATAAGATTAGCCGGGATTCCCAGCTCTTTCATCGGTCGGCCATTACGGTTTTGATTTTGATTTTTTGTTGAGAATCTCGGCAGAAAAGATTCGTCCACTTAATATATCAAAATATATTATAATATATATTATTACATTATTAGATTATACATATATCGAAATGCATACATAGGACGTCGAGACTACCAGAATGAAAAAAAAGAAAAAATGGAGCCGCTGAGTGTTCAAACAGAATGAAACAAGCAAACAAACTGAAAAGATAAGCCAGTACGTAAACAAAGAAGATGTACATTCTTGATACTTATAAACCAACCATGAAGAAAGTATGTTGTTTTTTCCAACGCGAAGATTTCGCAGATAGAAAATCAAGAAAAACATTAAGTTAATCCGATTTTTACGTATTATTTTCTGTTTTCTCTACTCTCAAATCCTTGCTTCCTGTTATGACGTATGTGGTATTCTCGGATTGCAGCCTAATGTCTATTGGCACACTGTTCTTTCTTTGACTCAGCCTTTGTTCCACACCTCTTTTTGCCTGTGTCATGATTAGAAGTTAGATTGCTTTAAGTCTAACAGGATAAATAAATAAAACCATCTAGCAGATCTTATTAGCTTGTCTGATGCAAATTAGTAATAGGGAACTCACAAGGTAATTAATCGTTAACACAAGAAATGTCGTGATCACCAGAAGGGGGTTGGAAATTGTTAAATTCTCTATTGTCAACAAAAATATGTAGGGAATTACCTGCCCAAGCTTCCTCATGATGCCAATTATTATTTATACAATCTATTCAACCAATAGCCAATAGTTGCGTAGATTTCTCGTAGTCCGAAAATTCCGATTAGGTTCCAAACAAGAAACAAACTGCGCACCAGTCTACCTAAGGAAGCCTAAAACTGTACTCGAGAAGGTTAACCAGTTTTCCCGATATGTTCTAGTTGGATACGTTCGTGTCTGCGAATAATTATCAAAAAAATGCTGAAGTAAGCGAAAGTGTTAACAACAAATATGGCGCGAGTAAAGCGTGTGGAATATACTTGGTGAAAAGAAAAACGTATAAAAAATTGTTTTTTCGGGTTTCTCTTAAAAAACTTCGAGTTGCGCAACTCGAGGTTTTTAATGAAACAAAAGATAAACTCATCATAATGTATACGCACCATGTCGATAAACTCGGCTCATGCCGCGCTAACCTTCTGCCGAGTTAGGCAGTTGGTTAGCAATCTTGCTCTGTTACCAGCAAGGTGAGATGGTGTGAGTTCGAGTCCTTTCATTAGTTATTTAGTTGTGTTAAAGAATATTGTGTATTGCCAGTCTGCTTCCAAATAAATTTTGGGAAAGTGTGACCAAAGAAACAAATTTCTTTGGAGACAATGAAAATGTTTGTTGTTGCTACCTTGGTTGCCCGAATGGAAAATAGGAAAACCAACCATGATGCGAGGTTAGTTGAGGCAGCAACTAAAGAAATACTTGAACTATCCATCCATTATTTACGTATGGTTGGATGGTTTGGATTAACCAAAAGAATAGACCTTAGTTGAATATGATTTTGTGGTGTTAAACAACAAATTTTATCGACTTATCTGTACTTTTACCAACAAATGAAAATGGTTAGTAAGAAACCGTTTACATGATACCCGGAGTAAACTCAAACCGGTTTGAAATGAATTTTTTTACTTCGGTGCCTGGTGTGTTTTTTACAAATGTTTACATGACTTAGAACGAAATGGCTAAGTGTATCTGCAGCTAGCTACCAAATCATCTAATAAAACAATATTACAACGTAAAAACCGCCCTACAATTGCCACTAGCAACCAAAATAAAATGTAAAGGAAATATAATTGTGAACGTCAATGAAGCAGGAGGTCTTATCACCCAGCTAAAGAGCTAAACTTTCCTCAGCTGGGCTCTTCTCAAAAGTAAACATTTCCTCTGAGCCACAAATACTTGAACCTTTCCGCTTCAGAAAAACAACTTGATTATTCGGCCATATGGTCACGTCTTGCATAAATTATATGAGTTTTTCGCATAATCAGCGCATATATTGGGCTGTTTTCACAGCCAGGGCCAGTGCTATTTTGTCTTTCTATCAAAAACATCGAAAAAGACAAATCGCGCTGGGGACGAGTATGGTTCAGGGGGTCCTTGTTTTTCGCCAGCCTCCTTTGTATTGAACTTCGGGAAATATCGCAGTCAATTTCATATGGACAAACATAACACGCTGGCCCAAAGTTCGCCAACGTCCCTGAAATCCACCAAACGTTCCTGAAATTCCCTAACGGCCCAAAAGTTCACCAACCGCCCTAAAATTCACTAAATGTCCTTGAATACCAATTAACTGAATGGAACGTGAGAAAAAATGTTTTCATATCACCACGAAAGAAGTTACAACATGATCATTTTGTCGGTAACGGAGAAACAAACCAGCACCTAACATTAATTAAATTGAACGCTTACGTTCTGTGGTGGAATGAATAAAAACATTTGTGTCTATTGTAGTACCCCTACCATTGGTCATAGCTTCAAACATAGTTAATCTATTAACTATGCTTCAAATCAGTTGGTTGTAATATTTCTAAACATTCTTGATTTTTGTCTTAGATGGCTTTTGAAATCATTTTATCCTTTTATAGGTTTTTGCCAACCTCGATCTCAGGACCGTTTGCCTCTTTTTCGATATGAGGTCGTCCTCATATCGAAAAAGAGCCAACTGCGACAAGAGTTTGTTCTCTGTTTCTTGCTTTTGGAGTTTCAAATCCGTGGTTCTTATTTTAAACTTCTAAATCCAAAAATTAAAGTTTAAAATTAAATGTGATTTTCTTGCGCATAGCACTTTCATTTTCATTTGTCGAATCTTTATTCAGGATAAACACTTCAAAAATACAAATTTTTGTTGTCAACGTGTGTCCTGTATACAACAGTGTTTTTCACTTATCGCCCTAATGAACGTAAAGGATTAGGATGATAATGAAACAGCACCGTTCATACGATTAAAAACAAATAACTCTAGGGTGCTGATTTTAAAACTGGAGGTCGTTTTTCGAATTTTGACTTTTGTCTCCTCATCAAGTACGCTGAGAGGGAGGCCAGAAACATTTTTGAAGCCTAACTTTTGAAAAACGGTTATCAAGATATTCAATTCTTGAAAATTCTCCAATGATGTCATAATGATGTCATGCCGGGGGGACAACATGTGAATTTGCGGCCATGTGTTTGGTCATGTTTTCCTGTCTGTTGTTTATGACCACGGATATGTAAAACCACATATTTTACTCTCCGTCATCAACAAATGTCATCGACACATTATATAAAACATCGGTGGTTTTGATGTATTTAAAGTTATTCATTCACAATATTCCTGGATTTCATCAAATTAAAAAACCTTTCAGACAATTGTCGCTATGGAAATTACCAACAACGGATTAAGGCGTTCCCTCGTATCGTCAATACACAGATTACAGGATCAATGACGCCACATACTGAACGTTTTTGACAAAAACACGGCGAATATTTCAATTTTGTCACCAGGCCATTTTCAGATCATTTTCTAAAACTACTTAGCCAGGATTCCTCTTTTTTAGATCAGCATCTTAGCCGGAATTCCCAGCTCTCTCCCGGCTATTATAGATTTTGATTTGGCCGTGAGTAAATTCAATCTGGAGAGAGCTGAGAATCTCGGCTACTTAGCTGTGTATTCCTGGAAATAAATATTGTTATTTGTTTCTGTTTTCATGTGTTTTTCGGTACTTATTCCCAAATGTTGCTTTAATCGACAAACTCATATTATCAAAATCAAGCTTCTAATAGAGTTTTTTTTTGACATTTTTCAGGCCTTTCATGAAGCATCCTTTCGCAAATTAGTAAAATTGTTGCCACAAACTGTAAAAGATTCCATCAAAACTGCTTTCCCACTTTTTTGTAGTTGCTCTTCAGTCGAGTTATATTGATCTTATTCTTGCCGTCCGCATATTAGACAGAGCCAAAAAAAGGCACTGGAAACGAGTTTGAATTCAATTCTTTTTGTCTTAACAATTCGAATCAACTGATTTCAATCGTTGCTAGGCTAGAAACATAGTTTCTTTTTTAAACTTTTACGCCCAACTCAGCTCAGTTCATAAGAAGTGGAAAAGGGGGCCATGGAACAAGGCTGCATGCGACACAAAGAATATATGCTCACAATTTAGCAGCTAAAGTAATCTCCAATCATGATCGTAATATATTGAGAATAGTACGCAAAATCAAAGAATTTTATTTCAATAGGAAGAATCCAATATTTAAACTTTTAGTTTACCAATGGACTTAGGACTTTGGTGCTTAGGAGGAACGTGGGTGCCAAGCTCTCTTGTACCTTGAACCACGATCAGTTTAAGGAGTTGGACTCGGGATATCCAAAAATTCCGACTCCTTTCACGAGATTGAGCACCCTTGTAATCAAAAATTTTCGCGGTTTTTGAGCTGCTCCCGTTCGTTTTAGACTGAATCTGAACACCAATGAAACGAAAATCTCCCACCATTTCTGACTTACAGGCCTTTCATGAGAAACCGTCCTATATGAAACAAGGTTAAAATCCCCAGAATTCTCAAATATTATGACCATGATTGTAGATCTAAGCTCACTTTCTTCCCCAAAACACTAACGAAAAAAGGAAAGAAGAACCTCCAATTTAACCATATGAAAGTAAGCAAAAGAAACGTAAATGAGAGAAACAGTGGAAGAGTTACCCACAAAATACATCGAGAATTAAAAACCTACAAAGTTTATAATCTTAAATTCCATCTCGTCTTCCCAAAATCAATGGTTGGAGTCATACTGATGCATCTCCCTATCAGAGAGACAAAGAACGCTGAATTCGAGTTTGTTTGGAATCAGCAGTGACAAACTTGATTACGTATGTACTGCGGAGGAGTTATGTATCCTGAATTACTCGTTCCAAGTACCTCTTGATATAGACAGGACATCAAAAACTTGAAAAAGACAATTCGCGCTAGAACGAGTATGGTATCCGAACTATAGCTAGACGAGCTTCATAAGGTAGCACTGCTGACCATTGAGCATTGATTTAACATCATTGCACATTTCATAACATTATT
>JAYJMG010112147.1:0-15792 GCA_036873935.1 Stomotoca atra
TTAGAGTGCAAAATTAACGATTAATTGCACTCTCAAGGACCAATCAGATGCGTGTAATTGTGCACACCTAATGATTAAAAGCAAAAGCAAAATTAAATTCGTGGATTATTAATAACTTTTCTGATGTTGTTTCATTCATTTTTACTCTTCATGAAACATTGCCATTTATTATGTATTTATTGTGTATAGAAACTGCTATTTTACCTAGAACACTTGGCATGCCGGAGGACAGCCAGAATACTGATAATTTTCAAGTGTTCTTAAAAAGCTTCTTCAGTAGTCTGATACCACCCTCATGCTCATGCTCATGAAATACAGAAAGTGATAAGGAAGAATTAATATTTATGCAATTGGAAATGTTGTGCCTTCTTTACCTGAGGTAATTATCTGCCAGATGTTTGTATTTTAGTCTAAAGTTGGTGATTTTCATGCCAATTTCGATGTTGTTTTCGTTGATCAAACTGGTCATTTGAATTTATGTGCTGATGTGGACAAGGTTACTTATGAAATGGTAAGACTGCTTTGTTAATCTTCTGGAATTTAATGGGAATTTAATAGTAAAAGGTTTGGTGCATTTTCCCTCTTAGACGTCTACATCTTTTAAGTTAACTAATTGAGTGATCTCCTAATAGAACGGTTGTTTTGTTAAAATCTAGAATCTAGAATCTGTTATATCTAGTTTTATGTTTTCTTTACTTAGATAAAACACGAAGCAAAAATCTCTTTGGGTATGCTGGATGACTCACGTCTCGATGGTTTTGATGCGCTATTTATCAAAAGAAAATATTTTCTTCAATCGGTCGATCATTGTTTTCGGTAAGTAAGATTGAAACGATGCTTGCCCTCATTTTTATGTTTATATGTTTTGACTTTGATTATCATCTTTGAACTTTTGATAATGATAGTGTAAAAAGAATTTATTAACATGTATTTTGTGATTACAGAAAAAATTTGCGATCGTGAAAATAAGAAAGCTATTGTTGTATCATGAAAGTTTGGCCTTTATGTGACATCTTTAAAGATGGCAATGCAATAGCTACCCTTTGCTCTTTACCAGGCTACATAACCACAAGAACAATGAAATCTGGATTGCCTTCATGTCAATACAATTGTAGCACTGATGAGCTCTACAACTGATTTGAAAATATCCTTCTTGTTAGTTTATGAATTATTTGAGCCTTCAGTGCAGGATATTTTTATGCCATTGCACTGCTAAATTCTCTCAATGTGTGATGTTCACATTATAAACAAATGCATTGTTTTTCTAAATATCAGATGTAGAAATTTTAAGTGAAAATTTATTTTGTGTGTCATTACTGCGTGAAATATTTTTTTTCTTTCTAGGTTGACTAATCTGTCAGATTTTAAACTGAAACTCTCTCACAGCGAACAGCACAAACATACTTTAATAGACAATGGAGGTGATTGGTCTTTATCTTTACCTAAGCTGGTTGTGGAAATATTATGTAAAGGTTTGGATAAAAGAGTTCATAGAATCTCAATGAAGCCAAAGACAAGAAAAGAGGTACATTAGTTGTTTCTTATTTTTATTGAAGAAAATCTGGTTGCGAATGTTGTTTCTGTTGACTTTCTGTCATGTAAATTTGTTAAGCATGAAGTCAAAAATATTGCAATTGTTTTTCATCTTCTTTCTTTACTAAAAATTCAGAGGACTCATGTTTCTAAGTCCAACTGATCAGAGTTGAGAAATTACCGATCTTCATTTTGTGTGATCCTGTTAGTGCTTGTCCTGCTGAAGACATGAAATTGTGAAGAAAATCTTTCCAAATGAATCGTGAATCAAGAATCAAATTTCATTTCATTTATTTTATTTTGTGTCTTCTTAGTGGTCAGTGGATTCTGTCCCACCATCTTTTGCTGAGGAGTCTTTTGAATTTGGTCTTCACCTGAATACTGAATTTTCAGATAATGTTGTTATCATGGGACCTCCAGCCGACCAACCAGAGGTTTGCATTTTCTTATTTCTCTTTTCAAAGAATTCAAGCTCCATGAAAATAAAATTTAAACTTGACTTAGAATTTTGAAATATAAGTTTTATCATTAAAATAAATAAAATAAATAAATGAAAATATATAAACGAAAAATCAATAATACTAATTCTATGTGAAATGAAATACATTAAGTTGATTTTTACCCACTTCCTTCATGAAAATTGTTCAATTACGTGTATACTACGCGAGTGTTTGAAATGGGGTACTTAGTTTTATTAGGCAAAATGTTTGCTAAGTTAGGACTTCTTTTTTATTTTGTGATGATTCAATTTGAAGAAAATACACATTAAGTTATCTGTTCATAAGTTTGATGTGTGTGTTGGAAAAGCATTGAATTGTTTGATGTTCTTGCCAATTTCTGATAACCATTGTAACATAAGGTCCTTGACAACACTCAAATTAAAGTGAGGTTTGCTTTGTGATCATTCTCGTCCCTAAACCCTCCAATTCTTTACCAGTTGAAGTTAGAGTATATTATGATTGATGATTGATTCGGCCAAGGTAGTTTGCTACTCAGTCCATTGTGCTTGTGCTTTTGTGAAGCATAATAGCAACATAACTTACTTTTTTTTCTTTATTTACGACAAACATGGGCAGGTGATACTGTACAAATTAGTCAGAAATGAGATGTGGACTCTGTGTTTAGTGCACTTATGGTACTTGTTGTTGCTATGAATTTTTGAGGAACGATGAATGATGAGTTTTTGGGAAATGTTAGTGGTAGAGATTTTTTTTTAACTTGTGGTTGTATCATGCTAAATTTACTTCACTTGATGCATAGTACTCAAATATTCTTTGTGTTTTCTAACACATTGTCATTGAAAGGATGAATTTCAATGGCACAATTGTTTTTCTTCGAACTTCAACCATTAGTTGAGACTACTATACTTGAATTGGTTTGTATTCAACAAGATGCAACTTCTCAACATTTCTTGATGTTGGACTTTGGGACTGATGTTTAGGCTTGAATTAAGTGAAAAAGTCAGCTTGTTCATACGTACCCATCATGCAATTTGGTTGACAATGTACAACAACCAGTAATGCTATTGATGGCTCTGTTGTGTCCAAAAGTTTCATAATAACGCCATGAGTTGGCATGCTATGTTCTTCTTCCACTGCCATGTTTGTTATGATTCTTATAATTAGGTGCTGCTGGGTAATTTTGAAAATATTGTGATACCCAAAAAGCTTTAAAAAAAACAGTGCATTAGCTACTTTTTTGTATGGGGAAAGTTTTTGAAACATGCAGACAAAATTCACAATTCAATTTTTATCTTTGTGTAAGTTAGTGGCAGCTGCTATGGTCTTGGTAGAAAGTTACAGAAAATCTCCTTTACAATTTTATTATAGAAATTTTTTTTGTCGGATTGCTTGGAGCAATTGCATATTGGATCGTTTTTCATCTTTCCCTTTGATTAAAATTCTAAAAGAGGATTTTGAATTATGAACATTTGATTCAAAATTAAAACTCTAATTTTCTGGTTTGAAGATCAAATGTTTGAATTTGTTTTGAAAGAATAACCTTTAGTGTTGCAAAGAAGAAGAAAGAAGTTATTTTGTACTGTCGCAGTCAGGATGAAATATCTTTAGGCCCCTCACTATATTTTGTGTTTGCGATGCTAGTTTGAGTAGTAAGAATGCCATTACTAAAAATGTTGCTTGAAATTACTTGTTAACTGTGGGTGAGAGCTTTTTGAGCCTAGTTTAAGAATTGTTGGCTTGATATTGATTAAGGGTGCATTTGTTTAGGAGTTTGTCGAACCTTCTAAACCTTCCAAGTTAGACACCATTGGTTTATCCAAGCTTTGCAGTGGTTTCATTTGAGCAAGAAGCCAATCAAATTGAACCTAGAAGATTTAGAAGGTTTGGAAGGCTCTTAAACGAATGGACCCTAAAAAAGGTGTCCCTTGGAAGACGTAATATCAGAAGATTCCATAAATTGTTCTTGCTTTTTCATCAGTGATTCATTCCCATTTTTGTGATGTTATGATGAGCAAGTCTTCTTAATAATGTAGTTGGCTTCAAACATTCAGTTCCTTTTTCTGGAGCAAACATTTTACATAGCAACACAATGAAAATGAAAATGAAAATACAAAATAGAATGTTAGACCAGTTCCACCTTCTTTGTTCAAAACATTGTTCTGTTTTGACATATTCTGATTGCTACCAGGTCAAAGATCACGAAAGCAATTGATATTTGTTCCTTGCTTGTTCATTGTGCACCACAATTAAGAAAATACTGAACATTTTCAATGGATGTAATTCAACTGGTAGTACTGGAATGAACCTTATTACAGGGAATTAATCACTTCATTGAGGAGACAGAAAATCAAGGGAACATAAAGTGCACAAAGTTCAACGCAGATCATTGGTAATACGTTAATATCCTGTAATAAGGCAACGAGTATTAAGTACTTTGAGAGCACTGTTTATGCTTTAAATATTCTTATCATTGTTCCCTCAAAAAAAAGCAGGTGAGGAATGTGCATTTCTTCCAGTGCTAAAACTGTCATAGTCAAAATATTAGGAGTAGAACTTTCTCTCTGCATTTCGATTTATAAACAGGTGCTTTTAATCCTAGGTTCTCTATTTTTAAAAATTGATAGGCTAATGAAATGAAATTATTTTGAACAAGAAAGTAAATAAATTAATGAAACAACTGAATTGATGGAGTAAATAACATGAGTACTGTTTGTACTATTTTCTACCGTTACAATTAAAGTTAACATCAATGTTGTTTCCTACCGTTACAATTAAAGTTAACATCAATGTTGTTTCCTACCGTTACGATTAAAGTTAACATATGTTATTTCTTCGCACTAAAATTTATTTACTTTTTATGGATATGTTAATTTTTGCTGATTGTAAGTGTATTTTGGATGTGCAAATATCTTTTTCCGGCAAACCTTTTTGCACAAGCTTTTTTCTTCCTTGTTGCTTGCATTATGAGAAAGAGTAGCTGAATCTGCTTTCATCCAAGATGATTTTATTTTGAATGTTTACATCTATTTACATGGCATAGCAGGTGAAAACTATCCTAATCTTGTTGAAAAACTATTTGGGTTAGTGAATACCATGGTCATTGCCAGGTCTCAGAATTCATCATTGGTTGTCCCATGGTGGAGAAAAACCCCTGCAACAACAACAAAAACAACGACAACAAAAAAGCATTGTAACTGATCACAGGCCCTCCTTCAGCAAGCAAGCTCTTATCAGGATACATGTCCTTTCATTGAGAAGGCAGACATGGGTGTGATGGTAACAGTACAAAGTTACTGAAAGCTGTTTTTAAGTGTGATCTTACATAATGAAGGAAGAAGAGAATTAAATGAAAATAAAAGTAAGATAATAAAAAGTAGAACTAAAATCAATATTAATCAAAGTAAGGCGAAAGGCGAAGCTGTAGTTTCAAGTTGGCAAAGAAATGTGTGAAAAACTGTAAACAATCAGATTTGTAGGTTGCAACAAAACATTGATTTGAACAGTTGCTATTTCAGTACACTTTACATGTTTGAGATAGAATGTGTGAATGTTTTATTTTCATTTTCAGTTTAAGAAAAACCACTAGTCTAAAACTTGATCAGGTTACAGAGGAAGAGCCATCGTAAAATATGTAAAACCACTGTTTATGTCTTATGTTGTGGGTTATTTATTTCTAGTTGATATAAACCGGCTGAAGAAAAAAGCTTGTAAAAAAGCTATTCAATAAGAACTTCCACCGTTCATTAGTAATATAATAGTAATAATAGAGCTATCAAACATGACAACTCATTGTTAAAAATTTGCTCAAACCCTAGTCAAAGTGAGGGTAACTAACGAAGGTTCAGAAATACCCAGAAATCGATGAATTAATCAAAAAATGGAAAATGGAAGAAAAAGAACAAAGAAATCTAGCAGTTCTTCAAAGAGCCTGCTCTTGAAACCTACTCTTGGAAGCTTCGTTTGACAGGGCTATAATGTGTTCACATAAAAAGATAAAACAGCTGAAGATGTATGATTCTCTTTGCTATTATAAACATGTCAGCTTATCCATTATTTAACAAGTGATGAAATTTGTGTTATCCATATTGTTTTGCTTGTTTTCTTCATGTAAACAACAATGACTTGTTCCAAGCCTGTTTTGAATAAGAGTATCTTTTGGTGTTTGTTTGACAAAAGTGCAAACATTTGTCGTAGGGTATTAAAAGTGTCTTCTTTCCTTTTAATTCTTGCTCCTTCCTTTTTTATTTTAATCTCTTAGTTTTTCGAATTGGAACCAATGAAATGGATTCAAATCGCAATATTGATTAATCTTTGACAACATACATTTCGTCATGTTAAGGAACAATGTATTGTGAAGTAAAGTCAGGTTGTTTCATCTGACTCTTCTTTGTATCTATTCTGTTCTATGTTTACATCTTGACTTGAAGGTTGAGGCAACTAACATAACTTCGAAAACCATTGGAATGTGGTCAGCTGTTTGAATTTTAAGCTTTTTTAAAGCAATGTTTTCATTTTTCCAATCTATTTTTTTTTTAAATTTGGCTGGTGTTATGACACTGCGATGAATTGTCAGTCGGATATTTTAAATTAAATTTCCGAAAATATTTTACGGTTTGTTCAGTTTTTTAAACCCCCAAAAATAATGATTTTCCACTGGCAATTCAGCTTGGTTGTGTTATAACACCAGACAACCTTAAAAAACGTTTGAATGTCCGCTAATAGAAGGTTAAGTAAGACCTTGATGTGGAACAAATTCAGATGAGATTTCACTAAATTCTTGTTACTTTTGTAATGCTAAAAATAGTAGGAAAGCACTTCGATCAACATGTGTGCGTTTTGTTTTATTTGGAAGAATGGTTGGCCAATAATTACAAAATTTAAAGTTAACTTTAGATCATGTTCTTTTCAATATTATACAGTTTCTTAACCATGATACCTAGCTCTATTTACCTGCTCTGATATTTTGCATGCTGATATTCTAATTTGCGAGTAAATAGAGCTAGGAATTCTGGTTAACAGTTTCTTGAATGTAAAAATGAAATGCAGTCAAATCATTCTGTCTTATGATGCAAACTTAAAAACACAATGTTGTTAGGTAATTTTTTTTATCAAACCTTCACCACCCTGATAAAATATCTTTATGCATTATAAGTTTTGGAGGCATCTGATCAAATTTTATTAATTAAATTGCAGCTGTTATTATTAGTTTTGAAAAGAAAGAAAACGTGTACAGACTCATTTTTTTTTTATTGTCACAAGATAGTACATGTTTGGGCAGATTTTTAAATGTTATCTCTCCCTTAAATCCTGTATTTACTTTTTTTTACATTTTTCATTTGTGTTTGCTGTCTCATGGAATTGGCTGTTTAGTTTGTTCTGCCAATTGCTCTCTGTGTGGTAACATCCGTCATGGTGGAAAACAGTTGCGAAGCATTTATGCATTCTATCAATTTTACCCTTTGTTTTTGTTTGTTTATCGATTGGCTTTTCCTTGAATGGACACAATGATTGGGGTTTATGTCAGATGTTTAGCTTGTTATCATTATCTACTTTTGGTCACAAGGTTCTCTTCTCTGGATTTTTTCACCTGATAGATCTGCTTCTAATCAGTGGTCTTCTGTCAGCTATTGTTTCTTTGCTGAGCTCGATAGATCCTCAACCCTGGTAAATACGAACTGGCATGTTTGATTCCCTTGTAACATGACTTTTGTACAGAATGACATTTGTGAAGTATCTTAAACTATGCCAGTTAATAAAAAGTTAGGTCCGCTTATTGGGCTTAATTTCTTTGATTGGTTCTGTTATTGTTCTTTTTCTTGGAATGAGAGAAGAGAAAAAAACTATTGTTATCTGAAAGAACCTTAAAAGACATGGGTGTCAACTTCAAAATTCTACTGGTGATGTCATGCTTGTTTTGCTATAAATCAGGTTTGTGAAGTTCAAATTTTTATTTTATCTTATTTTCAGCACTTTGGATTTATTATAGCCTTTTTTGGAATAATTTAAAGAAGTTTTTCAAAAGGAGTTATATATTTACCGGTGAAGATGAATGATGTGCGCTTCATATTTTTCCATTTAGAGTGGCTAATCCCTTATGGCCGTTTTTTGTTGCAAGCTTATGTTGATATACACTCGTCAACGCATCACTCTACCTCCTGTGATGTTTTGAACAACGACATCGGCATCTTGTTCTTGGAAGGATTGCTTTTTGCTGTCGATGAAGTCAACAAAAACGCAACTGCTAGCTCTGGTTTATCTTTTGCTCTCAATGTTTATGATACGTGCAAGGACCATAAGTTAAACACATACTATGCTGTTCTCTATGATGCTACAGCTGCTATTGGTCCATATACATCTGAGGGGACTCTATTTACGACACAGTTTTTATCAACATTTCGAATGACGACTGTTAGCTATGGAAGCTCAGCCACTGCATTATCAAACCGAGAAGAATACTCTGAGCTCTTTCGTACTGTTCCCGTTGATACTTACCCAGCGCATATTTTCTTGGAGATGGCTAGAAGATATAACTGGAGGTATGTTGCAACTATTTCTAGCAATGACTTGGATGGCCAATCGATGCTTAAAAGTTTTCAAATGCTAATGCAAAAGAATTATCGTTGCATTGCCAAGCAATCAGTCATTGGCGAAAATGACCCAAGTGAACATTACACAAATTCCATTCGAGACATACTTGGCGAATCGAAAATAAAAGTTATCTTTATATTCCTTACAACAAAAGGATGTGCACATTTTTTCCAGGCAGCACTAAATTACGGGCCACAGTTGCAAAACATGCAGATCGTGATTGGAACTCAATGTGGTACAATGGCTACTATCCCTCCATCACTTACTCCATTTCTTGAAGGTGCACTGACTGTGCAAGTGTCCAATTCATTCCCCAAAGATTTTATGGAGTATTTCTCCTCTTTGACTCCTGAGAGCAATGTTCGAAATCCTTGGTTTAAAGAATATTGGCAGAAAGTTTACAATTGTACATTCGAGAATAAACAAAATAACCCAAATTATTGTGTGCCAAGAAATCACACTAAATTCAACAAGCATGCACCCGTTAGGCCTGCTATTGAAGCAGTTTTTTCACTTGCAGAAGCTTTGAGGAATATCTATAATGATTTGTGCAAAGGAAGCATGAATCCGGATCGATGCTACAGAAATCGTAAAAACAAGAAAACAGCTCAGAAAAAAATGCATGACTATTTGCCATTGAATCGTCAGCAAGTTGCTTTTACAACGACTGGTAGTGTTGTTAGTGATTATGACGTATTACAGCTGCAACATGTTAATGGAAGTATTGAATATGTAAACATAGGTCTTTGGAATTATTCTAAGTGGAAGTTAAATGCTCATGATCCGTTTGAAAAGTTACCATACTTAAACCTAACCTCATCAATTTGCAGTTTGCCATGTAAGTCAAGAGAGACCAAGAAATTGACCGACAGTCTTAGCTGCTGCTGGGAGTGCATTCAATGCGATGAGAAAAACATTTTGTCCAACAACACTTGTACAAGTTGTGTGCAAGGATTTAAAGCAAATGAAGAACAGTCGTCTTGTGTTCCTTTGCCTACAAAATCCATGGAGCCCTTAGAACTGATATCGATCGCTGTGATTGCTGTTAGCTGTGTTGGTTTCGTGTTATCGGGCATTGTTTGCTTTGTTTATGTTTGCAACTATCACACGCCGATTATCAAATCTACAAGCAGAGAATTTGCTTTATTTTCACTGGCTGGATTAATGCTTATGCTAATTACACCTTTGATTTTCATTCAAAAACCTAGTGAATTTATTTGCTGCGCGCAAAAATTGATGTTTGGTTTTTCTCTGACTTGTTGCTACTCTCCACTGGTTCTAAAAACTAACCGTATCTATCGTATATTTGTGAGCTCTCACAAGTTTAAGTTACGAAGATTAATGCTTGTATCGATCAAATCGCAATTTTTACTCATTGCTGGTATGATGACCATTCAATTAATCTTTGGTATGTTTTGGATTTTGACCGATAAGCCATTCGTGAAAATTGATTATCCTGATAACAAAGATTATGTCATCAAGTATTGTACAATCTCAGGTCCCAGTCTCACATTGAACATAATTTTCCCTGCCACTCTGATGCTATCGAGTACTTTTTGGGCATTCAAAACGCGGAATTTACCTGAAAGATTTAGTGAAATTCAAAGTATTGGAGCCACGATGTATATCACTTTATTTATTGCTTCTTGTGCCCTTGCTTGCAGCTTATTATTGCAGTCCAAGGAAACTTTCACACAACTTTATGTGCTATGTTTTGCGTATCAGCTGACAGCATTGGTAACCTTAGTGGGACACTATGGCCAGAAAGTGAAAATGATTTATTTGGAAGAAGATTTGGAAATGCATCCTTCTGAAAGTCAAGTGACACAGATATCAACTATTTCACATAATTTTGGTGGGAGCCCAATTTTGGACATTCGTCATTCCATGAGACCGATTGATTCTGATGCTGCAGTTGATATTGTCAAAAATCCACATTGCATTTGAATGGAATGTTTCATAAATTTGTGTTTCCTGGCTGTTAATAACGGTGCCATTTATTTAAGTTTGCATCTCATAAAACTGGTAAAACTATACTAAAAATGTGAAATTCTTGTTAGAGCTCTGCTGTGTCACTGGCACATTTGAATTGGTTGTAATTGTAGCGCAGCGTAATTGTAGGGTGTGGGGTTAGCCGCATTATAGCTGATGGCTGTTGCTATTTGTATTTAAGTTGAGATATTGTTGGTAAAAGCACATTTAAATTTATTTTTTAAACTACGTAGCGAAATCAAAGAATCTACTTTAAAAACTGGCTTGAAACTTATCCCCATGATATTCAAGAAATTGCAACCATGAAAACTTCTACAGAAATTTTAGGAAGGCTAAAAAAGTTTAACATGTTACATTGTCTTATGAAAGAAAGAAAAGAGTTTGTCTATTCTCTAGTTTGAATGCCTTGTTATTGTAATTTTGTAATTTTTTAGTGGCAGACATGAATGACTTAGTGCATGGAGTTTAAATGATTAAGAAAAACACTGATGCTAATTATTTAATATGAAATACATGAAAATGTTTACGAATCGATATTTGAGAAGAATGAATAATGCGACACATTGCGAAATTCTTTTCTTGTTTGTTTGCATTCTTTAAGCTGTGTCAACATAGTAAACTAATTTTATTCTTAAATATTTATTGTAATTTGTTTAATTTATTTATAATGTCTATCAAATTTACAAATAGGTTTTGGAATCTTTTTAAGCAAATTACATGGTAACCTTCCTTTTTATTTTATTTTATTTTATTTTTTTATTTTATTTTATTTTGTCTTTTCTTTCCTTTTTTTATATTGAAATGAATTCTTATCTACTTCTGGCACCAGAAAGTGAAGAAAGTGAAGAATTCATTCTGCGAGATTCTAATTCGAGTTTTTTAGTGTTGAAGGTTTTGTTTAGACAAAATAAACTGTATTATTTTGATGTAATTAACTTGTGGAATATTTAAACATACTTATTAGCACGAAATAATGTGGTTCATTTCTTCAAAGTACGCTATTCATTTATCATTCATATTTATGGTTAGAAAAAAAAGTTTGGTATTTTGGTAATCAATGATTTTCAAAGAAATATTTAAAGCAATTTTTTCTCACAATCACGAATTGTCACATTGGTCTGTGCTTAACAAATTGAATATCTGCTCAGGCCATTTGATCTTATAATTAATCGTTGAAGAACAAACAACGAGTGGGACATGTTTTTAAAATGTTATTGCTGTGAGATACCGCTGTGCCAGGTTGTATAAAATTTTTATTCAAGTGTGTGCCTTCTTTTAGTTTTGGGATCTATTAAACATTTTCTTCTCTCAGTGTCACTGAAAGCATGTGTTGTGTTTGGAGCGTACAGATCTTTATAACCCATTCATACTTATGGTGGGAGAGTAAGCTTTCCTATGTTTTGAAATAATCAGAATATCTTTAACCTACATCATCCTCCTGTCTACTTGTTTTAATGTGGTTCATAAATTAACATTTTCTTGCTGATTGTTATTTTTTATATAAAAGATGTATAGAACCAACAATGCAAATATGTTGATAGTAGTGATGCAGTTTGTTATGATGTTCACGTTCTGCCATTCAGGTATAATATGCTTAAATTCGTTTTCTTCCTTATCTCACAATTAGATGCTAAGAAAACTGTAAGTTGTAAGAGCTAAGTCTTTTCTTTCGATCCTTGGTACTGATTGATAACGTCATGTTATTTCCAAGATAGCTTAAAGGTACTTTTTCACACTCTATATTAATACAATATTAACTGTTTTTTTGACTGTACTGGAAATATTGCCAGATGTCTAAATACAGACCAAGCTTGCGTATTTATTGCCCGATATGTTGGAAATTTAAGAAAAACATGAATAGATAATCGATATTTACTTCTTTGGTGTGAGGTAAGGCAATATTGCAATGCAATGACTTCATTCTTGAGAATAGAAAAACATGCACATATTTTCAAAACAAAGCACGTAATGTCTTCTTCTTTGTAAACAAAGCAGCTGCATTTTGAACTACCATTTTTCTTGACGATGGGCTATACCGTGAAAATGCCGCATTAGCTATATGAACTTTTTAATAATGGCTACCGGACAATAAGATCTGTTATAGCATGTTTGATTCTTTTTAGAGTCCGCAATCACAGGTGGTGATGTCACTCTACACGCCCATGTTGGAATATACATGTCATCGTTTAACTCTTCTTCATGTAACATTTTTTTGACTGATTCTGGTATTATTGTGGAAGCACTTATCTATGCTGTTGACCAAATCAACCAAAATTCCAATTTATTATATGGCCATAAGTTGGGCTTAAATGTTTTCGACACATGTATTGATACAAAGATTAATGCCTACTTTGCTTTTGTTCACAAGGCTATCGCGATTGTTGGTCCATTTGAGTCGCAAATCGCAAAGTATACAGCCAGATTTTTGTCAGTGGATTTCTTTAAAGTTTCATCAGTTAGCTATGGAGCTACTGCAAATGAACTTTCTGATCAGCAAAAGTACCCTACATTTTTTCGGACTGTACCCAAAGATTCGTATTCAATGCAAGTGTATGTAGAGCTTGCTAAATTATATGAATGGACTTATGTTGGTGTCCTATATTCTGCTGAGTTAGATGGACAATCTATGTTCGATGTTTTTGGTAAATTGATGTCAGACAATCTAATGTGCATTGCCTATGACTATAGCATCAAGGAAAGAGACAGTTTGCAAGCATACAAGCTAGTTCTGCAAAAAATCTTGCAGCAGAAGAGCGTGAAAGTCTTGTTTCTGCTGCTGAGCAGGAAGGCGTGTTATTCCTTTTTCAGAGCTTCAGAATTCTTTAAAACACAACTGCAAAACGTTCAGATCATCACTGGAACACAGTGTGGCACAACAACTCTCATTTCACGTGCGCAAGCAGCATATTATAAAGGTCTCTTGACGGTTCAAGTATCTCACTCATTTCCTGATGATTTTTTGAAATATTTTTCAACTTTCTCATATGACAAAGGACAAAGAAACCCTTGGATTAATAAATATTGGGAGAATGTATATAACTGTACGTTTGACATGACTCCTACGCAGAACTTACAAAATTGCACGGCTGGAAACCACACAGTTTTTAATAAACATGCCTCAGTCAGACCAGTGATTGAGGCTGTTTATGCTGTTGCTTTTGCAATGAGGGCTTATCTAGATGATATGTGTGTAAATGCCACAAATAGAAATGTATGTTATGCAGCAACACCTTTGAAAGACAAGAAAGCTATTCAAAGTTTATATAGATACTTGCATCTCCAACTGAAGTTGAAAAAAGTTGGAGAAAATTTTGATATATTTCGATTTCAAGACGGTAATGGGACTTTTCAATTCTCTAAAATTGGATTATGGAATTATTCAAAATGGTCAGCTGGTTTAAGTTCAAACTCCTCCTTTGAAGGATTACAAGATTTAATCATGACTACATCTGTGTGCAGCAAGCCATGTGGTCCCAGGGAAATTAAGACAAATAGCGACGTTTTTGGTTGTTGTTGGTCATGTGAGCCATGCTCTTTTGAAGAGATTGTTGTAAATAACACATGTGTAAGTTGTGGTGAGAGGGAATTTAGACCTAATAAAATGCAATTGACGTGTGAGTTGTTGCCAGTTGAATTGATTGATCCTTTTGGTCCTTTATCTGTTGTAGTGGTAGTCGTAAGCTGTGTTGGTCTAGTTTTCTCAGCTGTGATTTTTGTAATGTATATTCGAAATTATCAAGTTCCTTTAATTAATGCGACCAACAGAGAATTGGCTCTCTTTTCATTGGTTGGTTTAGCATTGATGTTGATTACACCCATCATTTACATTCAGAAACCATCGGATATAATTTGTGGAACTCAAAAATTTATGTTTGGTTTATCCCTTATCTGTGTTTATGCTCCGCTAGTTCTTAAAACAAATCGTACTTATCGAATTTTCGTAAGCTCACACAAATTCAATGAACAGAGACTGACTTTGATAACGGTCAAAGCACAATTTTTTCTGATCACTGGTATGATCGGAGTACAGCTTATTATTGCTGTGTTTTGGATTCTGACTGATTTACCCCTGGTGCTTACGATATATCCGACAACGCGAGACAAAGTTGTTACAAAGTGTAATGTTGTTGGAATGAGTTTCATCTTGAATTTGGTTTTTCCAGTGATGCTAATGATTGCTAGTACCTTCTGGGCATTCAAGACAAGAAAATTACCCGAAACTTTCAGTGAAATCAAAAGTATTGGGGCCACCATGTATATAACCCTTTTCATTGTGGTATGCGGGCTTGCCTTAAATGTTGTGTTCTCATCATCATGGTTTTTTGTTGATGTCTATGTTTTGGCGTTTGCTTTTCAATTGATTGTTATGGTGACATTGGTGGGACAATATGCTCAAAAATTAAGGATGATGTTTTTGGGGAAGGCATTAGACATAAATATCACTCATAATTTGCAAAACACTGTTATGTCGAATAAATATGCATTTAATGGTGCAACAGGCACGCAAACGGAGCGGCATGGAATGAAATCATTTGTGCCTAGAAATACATTGGCTACACCACGTGGAAGCAGATGAGTGATAGAGTTTTAATTCATTTGGTAACCGATAGCATTCACACAGCAATACAGAACTTTTATGCTCAAGTTATGTTGACTGTCTTGTGGTAGTTATGGCAACAGAGTGAGATACTCGCCAATTTATTTCGATGTCAACAAACACGCTCACCAATTTATTTCAATAGCAACAAAGTATAAACATGATTTTCTGATTTAGCATGATAGTTTTCTGTCATTATTCACTTCCAGGCATAACTTCTAAAACAGTTGACTCTAATGAATTTATCATGCTGGCATGATAGCAAATCATATTAATTCTTTTTATGACTTCATCGTTTTCTGAACGCTATCTTGTTTTTATACTCTGTAAATAATAAATAATAAATCAATTAAATATGTAGAAGTGCACAAATAAACATTTTTTGTTTTTTTTGTTTTTGCTTTTTGTTGTTTTTTTGTTTGCAACAATTCCGTCCAAGTGAAGAAATCTTGGTCTTGGTCTTGGAAGATAATTTTTTGCTTGAATATGAGACTGTTCTCGTTTCGAAAGAAATCATTCTCGTGAACATTCAAAGTAAATGATGTAATTTTTGAAATAATGAGATGTGTTGTTGAAATTTTTAAATTTTAGTGAAACCAAAAGCTGGTAGGAAGTTTCGTT
>JAYJMG010112257.1:0-15791 GCA_036873935.1 Stomotoca atra
TTAAGTCTATTTGCTCTTAGGACATATGACATCTGTTTGAAAAGTTCATGACAACATTTTTTATGTGATTCATATGGAAAAGTTTGGAACATCGAACAAGTTTTTTTTATTATTTCTCATCAAAGATTTATGATAAATTGGTTTATGTATGTTCATAGTGAAGATGGTATATCTGTCAACAAGCTTAAAAAGCCGAAAGATAGAAATAGGAGCAGTGAAGTAAACAAAAAATGAAAACATAGTGAAACGACTCAATTACTAATTTGTGATAATTGAAAATTGATGCGAAGATAAAATAAAATGGCACGATAGATTAAGGAGAGAAAATAAGTGTCTAAACACAATTTCTGTGAACGCAGTAAATATGTTTTCAAACTAATTCTTTTTATGTGTTAAGGGTGATAGCGCCTAGTGAAATTTTGTTATAGATATAGAGACTAAATTTTAGTTGGAGAACTCGACGGTCTTATTAGGATTGATGTTTCACTAGTTCATTGGTTGTAAGTACTTTCCCAAGTCTTCATTATGAGCTAAAGTAATTTACTGACTGCCCTTTCTTAAATGTTATGAGACTTGGTAATATCCATGGCGATGCAATACATGTGTTTCTATGCTTATGTTTTTGCTTTTCTTCCATTATTTTAGTTATTATTAATTTTCTCTTAACTTTAAGTTCTTATTTTGCTCTATTTACATGTTCCTAATTTTTTGCCTATGGTTGCCATGCGTACTAAAAAGTGCACAAAAGAATGATGTGTGTGCAGATTTATAGTTTAATATTTCTTTGTTTGAAGTTCTAACACTTGAAAATTTGACAAACATTCTTTTGTGTTTTCTTTTGTTCATTAGATTGGATCATATACTCTTTCATTTTCTTTCTTCATGAATAAATATAATATTCAGATAAAACTAATATAAATCTAATTTACATAGAACAAATTAAAAAGCCATTAACATCTCAGAGATCCAAGAACGTCTGCTATGTTAATGTTTATCTTGAAATGTTTTTTACTAAATTATATTTTTGAAACATAATTACCAAGATTGGCTCATGCACCTTGCTCTTTCCAAGTTGATTTCTTTCAGAATTCATTGTTGAGAATTTTTGTTGTTGATTATACATTGCCAACATTGTGAAGCTGCTGTCTGCCAGAATAGAGAAAAGTGTAAAGCAGTTGAAAGCAGTTGAAAGTTAATTTTGAGGGATTGCATCCTTAAGGTGAAAAGTGGCTGTGGAAGACCCATATGACTGCTGGATTTATTGCTTTGTCAGGAAAATTATAGCACTTAGAAAATAATTTTAAGACATCTGCTTCCAATGAAGAGAACTACCTGTTACCAGTTACTTGACAGAAAACATGTTAAATGCTTTATTGTTTCAGATAACATGTAGAATTGTCACCTGGCTATTATGTTCATCAGAGCGAAATGCAGAAAATTGATACTCCATTATTGTACACTTTTATATTTTTGCAATGATATTTGACACTTCTTTGTTACTGAGCTCAAACATCCCTGGCATGGAGAGATATAAAGCTGGAATACAATGTTACAATGTTTGACTTCTGTTTGAACTGCTCTCCAGCTGATAGGTTTTAGTGGTGCTCAGAAGCTTGACTGGGTTTTAAGTCTGAAGATCTCAAATAATAACTTGATTGGTACATGTAAAGCAATATCCACGCTGCTCTGGAAAAAGGATGGTATTTTTTTGTTTATGTTTTTGTTGTATATATGGCTGGATGAATAATCTAAAGATTTCACGCTGATTTAATTTTTGCTCAAAGGTTTCAAACTCTTGTTAAAACAAACAACTTTTATCTATCGATGTTGATGAGATGTTTGCTTTTGAAAAACGATTTAACATCTATCTTTTTATTTTCTTCATTTATCATCGATTTCTTTTGTTTTTGTTTTAAATTGAATTTATGTTTAGATAGTCGCAGTAGAGATATAAATTGATTTGTCAGGCTGTTTTACTTCAAGTGAGATGTTTGGATAATAATTTGACAAATGTACAATAGATTATGATTGATCCACAAGTGCATAGAAATGGCTTTTTTTCCTACTAGTTTGTTTGTTATTTTGTGTTTGTTATTTATTAGTTGTATCCCATGTTTATTTACGTATTGTCATTTACAGATATGACAAATAGCAAGCTTAATTGTTCCCTATAACCATATTTTGATGAAAGAATCTTATTTCCTCTTCCTCTTTCACTACTCTTTATTTGATGATCTTTTAGCTGCACCTGTTATTAGATTCTGGTTGTTTTTAATTATGTTTGTTTTATTTCAATGTTTTTTAATGATGAAGCCTTATAATTTCATTTATAATTTTATTTAATTTTAAATTTTTTGGCTTCTCATTTTTCCAAAGTTTGTATAAAAAAGAGGAGTCTACGGATATTGAGGCATTCTTTCTGTCTGCTTCTGTCATAGCCATTTATTATTAATAAGAAAAGGTGGAGTTGGATCTGGAATATTTTAGATTCGTTGTTGAGTGTGAAATTTGTACTTGGTATTTAACTAAACCCACAAACACATAAGCAGCATGATCATTGTTTTCCATCTGAAGAACGATTGTTAGCAATGATAATTAAAGAAGTTACTATAGGTTGCTCATATTAATATTTAACGAGACTGTATTTTTCTACTCATAGTGATGTGTTAAACAGTATTAATAATCTTCAGTTGAAATAGAAAGAGAGATTGGTGTTTTAAATTTTAATAAATCTTATTCAAGCAAAATGTGTCATTTTAATTCAACACTCTTGTCAAGTTGAGCTGTTAAATTGATTATTGATTTTATTATGTGTATTATTGCTAAAAGTAAAACATTTCATGATACAGCTCTTGCTGCTGTCTCATAGTGTGAAACATGAGTACTTTATAATAAAAAAAAAAATGATTTATACTTTTCAAGAAAGCAGTTTGTTATGTTAAGTAAATTTTGATAAGCACTGAAGGGTGATCAAACATAGCTGCATATTACTAATTGTATGTTTTATATGTTTCTTTAAGTTTGTTTTCTTTGTTATTCCTATTAGGAATGGAACAGGTTTTCAAGGTTGTTGTACAGATTTAAAAGTGTTAGAAGTAATGCATTGCATCGAAGCTGATTTTGATGATGATGTTGTTTGTTTGGTGTTTTCTAGACAATTGAACATTGCGAGCCATATATGAAAGAAGAACATTTGTTCCAAATTATTTTATGAAATGTTCATTTTATGCTGGTTCTCATTTAGAAAACAAGTAATTATTAAAAAAGAAAAAAAAGAAATGCAATTACATAATGAGTGATTTTCAAGGAACAATGGGTGATTTTGGCTTTGTTCCTGATAGTTTTGGTAATGGTGGGGGCGGTGGAAATTATAATGGTCTGAATCCTCCACAAATACCACCTGGTCCACCTTTGCAGCAACCACAAATGGTAGCAGGTAAGAAGTTTTTCAAATTTTCGAACCACTGAAGACATTTTGTAACATACCCTTAAGCCCTGCTCCTCCATAGAGACATTTTTCTGATGAAATAAGAAATGCTTGTGTGCATCCTCAATATTGTTCTTTTGATTTTTCGGAAGAAAGATAAAAAAAAAAAAAAAAGTGAACACCATATTTTTTATTTATCTATGTATGTTTTGCAATTGCCGCAATTGCCGCTTGACTTGTGGAAACTAACTCAACAGACGTAAACAAGATGTTTCAAAAGTAAGAAGTATGGACATCACAGATGCGTTCCTTTGACAGAATATTACAGTGAAACAAAATTTCGTAAAGTGAAGGCTTGTATCAGAAGCAGGACCTTGTTGACCCCAAAAAGCTACTTGAAGTGCTTACATTGTTTAATAGATCTAACGAGACGGTTGACATAGTGCAGATATATGTACAGTTCTTTGGAGCCAGTGAAACATGTTGCAAAAAGTTTTTTGATTCAAAAAATCTTTGTTGAGTGAGTGCTCCCAGTTTACTCCATCCATGTCCAAAGTATTTTCACAAATCTTATCTCTGTATTACCTTTCAAAGAATGGTAGCATTGCATTATCACAGTGTAGAATGACAATGTATTGCAGATATTGTATTGATTATTATGCAATTGAAAATGTTTTTTTGATTGACTTTTAGTCTGCATCTTGTTGCCACATTGCTTTATTTGATGCAGGCCATTTTGTTGCACCTATTCATGTCGAGCGGTTGTCTTGGTAACAACCATTTTAGATAAATGTTTCGTTGTCCACTAATGACATCAGTTTTTCTGTCCACTCAATTTCTGCAAACTTTGTGTATTTTTATTTTAATTTTAAAACGAGGTCATCTCATGCGCATTCACATGTGTCCAATGTCCACATTTCATCATAAACATATCATCATTTCCTGTTGTTTTTTTAAATACATATATTTTATTACTGATCAATTGTTCTATCAGCAACATCATTTCTATAGGGTTGCTCATTGCGCACATTTGACATCTAAAGTATATTCCTCTGCATTTGTTTATTTAAAAAGTCAAAATCCGCAAATGTTGTAACATTCGCTTTTCATTGTGTTTGTTTATATAAAAAATATGAATTCAGGAGACAGTTTTCGTGAAGCGAAGTTATGACCTTTTGGCATAAGTCTTTATTTTTTATATTTTTAATCTGGTAATATGTCAGTCTTCATAGCTCAAACAATTCAATTTCTTTAACATGTTCTGTATTATACACTATGTTAATGAGTCTTACAATGTAAAATAAACTACTGAGAAAAAAAAGCTTTTATTAACTAATACATTCTAAGTGATTTTGATTTGATAATAAAGTTATGACGATTGCTCAGTATGTCTTATTGACTTTAAAGTAGAATTTAAGTATTAAAGCTATGCACATTTGTGTTGAGTGTAAAAATATTTACTTTTAATAGGCAATATCAATTAGTGAAAGAATAAGATACAATTCCCAGTAGCATAGGTTTCTTACATTCAATTATTTCTTAAAAAGTTTTTTGTTGTTTTTAAAGTTAGTTAGTGATTATAGTATAAACACTAAATGTTTGTGGATTGTATATTAATGACATGTTTTAAAATGTCGTACTTTGCGTAGTAAGATAAACACACTAAAATAATCTAATTGATTAGTGATGACTGCATCGACAAACTAACGAGTTTGTAAGTTGTAACTTTCTAAAATATTTAAACTTTCATACCATGTTATGTAAATGAAATTGTTTTATAATTTTTCCAATGACTGTTATTGAGGAAGATTTTTTTCTTTTCTTTCTTTTTTTGCAATTAGCTTGTGGCCATGTTTTCCACTGCACAGTTCAAAACTGTGGTTGCATCACATAACAATACAGAGAAATTTAATAGCCAAAGGCATTATATTTCAAAAAGTTCGCACCAAACACTTACAACTGTTTGTGGTATGTTAGTGAAAGAATCATTTCACACATATGTCGTGTTTGTTGAGAATTGATGATAAACTATTGATTTTTTTTTATAACTATTGATAACTATTGATTATTTTTTTTAACATTTTTCGATCTTTTGCTTACTTAATTTGTGCGTCATTAACTAAATAACTGAACAAATTGGCTATTTCTATACTTATATTCTCAGTTATTCAGATTTTATCATTTGCTGACACAGCATTTTTCTTACATGAAACTAAACTTTTTAAGAAAATTGTTGATTGTTCACCAAATACTTCTAAATGCATGGTCAATGAAAGGTTGTTATTTTTTCATAGACAATATGCAATTAACTATGGAGCAGCATCTACAGCAAACTAATGATCGTCTTCAATGCATCAGAAGAGACTTAAGTTCAATTCAAACTTTTCAAAGTGCTGCCAGAGAATTACTTGAATGGTGTGGAGATGCGAGAGCTTTTCAACCAGCATACGAAGCAAACTTGATGCATTGCTTAACGGTAGGTTTTATTGAGTTTCGGCATAGCCAGAAAGCTTTTGATTCCGGCTCTCTTCTTTTCTTCTTTTTTTGGGCGTGATTACTATACGTCTGCATATTTCCCATAAAGTTAAAATGATAACTCGGCTTCTTAAGGTGGCACGAAGATTTTGTCGATATCTCCTGAATGAGACATTGTTACAACATAAATGTTAAATTTTAAAAATTTGTACAGCAGCAGAAAATAATGAATAATGCCTGACAAAAAATGATTATAATCTTGCAATCACATTGACATTGCATACAAACTCGACTTTGAAAAATCAGTTTCAACGAAAACACATCCACATGTCCAAGCTTTTCTTTGTTTACACATTGTACTTCACCTTGATCTCTGTGTTCATTTGCAATACATATGAGCAAAGTTATTTTGCTATTGATGCATATGTGGAAAGCTTGAGTGATGCTTCATGTTTAAGGTAAATTTCATGTCTTATTTTGTCACATTTTAACCATGGTGTTGTGGCAATAAAAATCCCAATTTTACTGCATTATTTCAGATTGTAAGCAAGGTGGCACCTATGCAAGGTTATGATTTGGATCTTGGTATGTAATCTTATCCTCTTGAAAAATTTCATATTGAAATGAATATTTAAATTTTGACACCTTTTGTACACCTATGTTCTTGTATATGCACTGTATGTTAAGCTTCAAGTTTTTTGACTCCTGATATTGATTTAAATTTTCCCTTACAGGTTATCGTTTGCTTGCTGTGTGTGCTGCTCACCGGGAAAAATTGTCCAGGAAATCATCTGGTATAAAAGCTATTCATTTGATTTTAGATGATTTTCTATGACAGCAATGTTACTTCCTGTCACACGAGAGATGTTAAGGGTGTCTTGAAATAATTTATTCTAAAATTCTGTGGGATCAGCTGTTTTTAATTCTAATTATGCAAACTGTGATTGCTCAAATCTTGTTTTGGTCTTGTATCTTTCTTTCTTAGCTTTTTTTCATTGTTTGTTTGATTATTTGAATTTTTTATGCTAAATGGCAATACCGTCACAAATTATCTGCCTAGTTTACAATGGTCCATCTTTGGTGTGTGTATTATTATTCAGCGAACAAAGTGTATGCTACCACTTGAATCTTCATTTAAGCATTCATTTTCGCACTTCTCTGACAGAAGAATGTTTTTTATAGGAATGCTTTCATTATGGTGTGAAGAGTTGGGAAGGCTGCTGTTATTGAGACATCAACGAAAAACTGATGTGAAACCATTTGCAAAGAACATGGCAGCCCCAATGCCTCATGGGTAAAGAGCTTATGTTGATTTTTTAGTGCCTGTGCTTTCAGCAAAGCATGGTTACTCTATCTATTGAAGTGTCTGATGCAAAAGCAGAAAGATATTAAATGAAGAGATTTTCTTTTTTTAGTGATAGTACGATTGCATGGCAGCCGAATAACCAACAGCAAGCAAATGTATCGGTTTCTGTGTCGTCTGTTTGGGGTGTGTCCTCCTCACCTTCCGTTGTTAATCCAATGATGCCTATGCAAGGTGGTGGTGGTATCACTCAATCACAGTATGATCCTAACACACCTGTCAACACTCAAATTAAACAATTTCCTAATCAAGGTGTGATTTTATTTACTGCCCTTTATTGTCTTGTTATTCCGTGTGGAAGTTTTTACCTGCTTGTCTAAATACCGTTTTCGCAAATTTTGAGATATATCGAAAATAGCCCAGCAGACAAGGTTGATGAAGATGACGAAAATGTGGAAATTTGAAAAAAATCAAGCTGTTTATATTTTGTGTTGTCTTTCTTTGGATTTCCAATAAGCTCCCACTCTAGTTACCAAAATTTTAAAATAAGCAACCTCCTCTAATAAGCACCTACTCAAATTTGAAAAAAAAATTGTAAGCACACAGGGCGCTGATCACGGGAAATAAGTATCTATATATTTTTTGTAGAGTGACAAGTTATAATTTATGATATATGATAAATTTACCCTTTAAACCCTTTACCCTGTAAACTGATCTCACTTCCCCCAGTAACCTGTTAATTTCTACCCTT
Organism: Stomotoca atra; assembly: GCA_036873935.1. NCBI lineage: Eukaryota > Metazoa > Cnidaria > Hydrozoa > Anthoathecata > Pandeidae > Stomotoca > Stomotoca atra. The sequence goes on from JAYJMG010112257.1 coordinate 7,957, forward strand.
GATTTGTTTACAATCACAACCTTTTTGTAGTTATTTCTGTTATTTCTTAAATTAATATCTATACTTGGTTGCATTTTCAGGCTTCAATCCCAATAATGGTGGCATACGCAGCAACGACATGCCAAACATACAGAATATGAATAATATGAATCCAATGAATAATAACAACATGTTCAACCGTTCCAACAGCATGAATTACAATCAAGTTAATGCACCCACAAATCAACCAAATAATTTCCAGCAATTTCAACAGGGACAAAACCCTAATAATCCATCTGGACCTTTTCCAGCTGCTGCGGCAGCTGCTGCTGCTGTGGCTGCTGCTGCGGCCACTGCTACAGCTACGGCAACCGCAACTGCGACATTACATATGCAGGAGCAGCCAGATCAAATGGCCAACAATGGTAAGGTTTCATAATTAGTATGATAGTGACAACTGTCAACAATTGATTTCATGAACCTTTTTTAATTACACTCTCCCTCTTAGCGGCCACAAAAGGCAAGGTGCGGGTGCTCATTATGTCATGTCCATTAGGATTAGTATAAAATAACAAATGAAATGCTTGCTTTAATGTTTGATATAATTAGTTTTTAGATACTTTTTAGTCCTTTTTTATAATTGTTTCGGCTTCCATGATTTTTGTAATTTATTTCCAGATCCACAGCAGTATCAAGTGGTGCAAGGGCAAGCTCAGTTTCAAGCAAGAGGTGTGAATCCAATGAACCGAACAATGTTCAAGCAGCAGGGATATATGGGTAATCCCAACAATATGGGCCAATATATGGCTCAGCAAAGGAATATGTATGCGATGGGTCAGCAACCAATGGGAGGTAATGAAGCCTCTGTGTTGTGATATGTTTAAACTGTGTCTGACATAATTTGTGCTAACAAACAGATATTAATTATCTTATTTTCTTTTGATATCACAAGTTTAGAAAATTTGCTTTTGTTTTTTAGGTAATATGAATTCACAAATGGCTGTGGCTGCTGCTCAGCGAAACATGATGCGATATCAAGGACCTCAGTTAAAAAGATCACCATCCATGATGGGTTACAGTCAACCCATGATGGGTGGAAGTCCTATGACTCCCGATCCTCCAGGTGGTCAATTTGCTGGTAGTCCATTTGGCCCAGGTGGAATACCAAAGGGAGGTCCCTTCCCCCCTCAGTATCAACCACCACCTGGCTATAATGGGCCAACTTCTTATGGTCCAAACATGGGTGGTATGAATATGGGTGGATCCATGCCAGGAAACATGGGTATACCTCCTCAGTACAATGCAATGGGGAATATGAACAACTCAATGGGAGGTATGATGGGACAACAAACTGGTAATATGCAATCTGTGAATCAAAGAAGATCTAGCACATTGCAGTATCCACCTTCACAAGGTCCTCCTCCTCCAGTACAGTCGGTTGCATCACCTAGTACTCCAGTCGCAAATAATCGGTATGTTAGGTCATTTTCAATTTACTCATTTATTTTTTAATACACTATACTTTTCTTCCTACAACCACATTTTAAATTTCTCTTTGTCATTGATTTATCAGATTCAATATGGGTGCACTTCCTGAAACATCGAATTCAACAAGCCTGCCAGATGTGAAGCCTCAAATTGCAGGACCGCCTCAACCAATGAAAAATATTGTCACCTCCTCACCTGCAACAACTCAACTACCTGACGTGAAACCTCAAATAAGTATGTCCATTATTTTCAGCAAATTGTTAAAAATTTATTTTATGTGCATAAACAAGAAAGTAGAACTCTTCGATTTTATTTTATTTATTTTTTATTTTTTATTTTTGGTTGTTAAAATTCTAAATTTGCTGTATTTTTTTGAAAAGTGACTTGCCTCTTCTTAAATGCAATTTTTACAGAAGTTACAACGAATTATTCATTTCTTTACCTAGAACCAGACAAAGATAGTCTTCGCTTAACGTTTCCTGTTGCAAATGGAATTGTGTTGCAGCCGTTCAGACTGCAGCATAACCTAGCTGTTAGTAATCACGCCTTCTTTTTGAAACCACAAATTCACCAAACTTTAATGAATAGGTATGCTTATCATATATATTTAATTACCTGAATTATATGAACGTATCTCATGTATCTCGGTTTCAATAGGTATACTTTTGTTTCTTAGTATTAAAATAACATGAGAAGATTTTTTGGATAGGTTGAACTTCTTACTATTGAGCGTTTAGTTGAAACACACATTTCTTTTGTAGACCGGACTTGGAATTGCAATTCAAGTGTTATCACCACGAGGACAAGACGATGACACCCAACTGGCCCAATTCTGTCAGTGTCAGTGTCAACAATTCACCGTTGACTTTGGAACGTGGTGACAGTAAAACCTCGCACAAACCATTGTTATTGAAAAATGTTTGTAAACCTGGTCGAAACACAATTCAAATTAACGTTTTGGTGTGTTGTTGTGTAAGTATTGCTTTTACAGTAATTCTTCATGGATCAATAATTTAAATTGGAGCAAATACTTTGTGATAATGTGATAATATTTGGCCAAATACTTTTATACGTGAAAGTTTGTACTGTTTCAGATTGAGGGCTTAAGTTAAGTTTAAGGGGCTTCTGTATGTCCTTGATGAGTGTTAATTTTGCAAATGGAATATGTAAGGAAGTTGAGCGTAAAGCATACTGTGAATTGAAATAATTTATCACACATTTGTTCATTTGTTTATTTATTTTAGTCCCACCTGTTTGTCTTACAATTGGTGCATCGTCCATCAGTGAATTCTGTGCTACAAGGATTACTCAAGAAACGACTTTTACCTGCCGAACACTGCATGAAAAAAAGTAAGTTGCATCTTGTAAGGCTTTATTTGCTTACATTGTTCAGAAAATTGTACTAAAAATCAATCGTCTAGACCTTGAAAATACAATTGGAAAGATGTGTAGGGTGAGGCATCAATGAACAATAGTTTACAAAAAAACCTGTAAAAATAATATTTGCGCGAAAGTGTGAATCCCCTTAGACGTTAATTATACTCCTCGGTTTTCGAGATACAGGGCCCAGAGTTAGAAGTACAATACAATGACGTCAGTCTGAAGTAGTGAGTCATAATATAAGGTTTATTTCTACTGATTCAGGAGTGTCAAATACTGTGCACTGTGCTCAGCCCTTTCTCTTATTTCTTTAGTAAAATACAACTTCAAAACGTCAGCAGCGAATGGAACCACTGTCTCGAATGCAGAAGATGGCGTTGAACAAACTGCTATCAAGGTCTCGTTAAAGTGTCCTATAACGTATCGTCGAATCAACGTACCAGCGCGCGGCCATGATTGTAAACATATTCAGTGTTTTGACCTCGAATCCTATCTCAAACTGAATGTTGACAAAGGGGCTTGGAAATGTCCGGTGTGCAGGTACGCCAATCGCCTTTCACGTCTGTGCTGGTTTTGTTATTTATGTATTTTTATTTATGTTTTCTCAAGGTTCTGTCCTGATTTTATATTGCGATAATTCGTTTTCACTTCTGTTTTCAGCAAAGGTGCAGTTCTTGAAGGACTGGAAGTAGATCAATACCTTTGGCAAATAATAACAACTTTAACGAAGTAAGTTCTTAATTCTGCTCCGAAACATTTTTTAATGGTTTCCTGGTTAAAGTAGCTGGCAGTGATACTGTTTTGCAATCTTTTCTAGAACGGAGGTTGAAGAAGTAACAATAGATTCAAGCGCTTTCTGGAAACCAGTATCTGGAATTAAACAAGATATCAAACAAGAGATAAAGCAAGAAGAAATGGAGTCTAGCTCTTGCGCATCTGGGCCGCCACCCAAACGCCTAAAATCTGTGGATAACATAGCTTCTCCAATGTCTGTCACCAATCCTTTAACGCCTGGTTCTTATAAACCGCCCACACCTTTGCAGCAACCTGGATCTTATAAACCGCCTACGCCTGTGCAACAAGCGTGCTCGAATTCGATGCAAAGACCAAAGACTCCTCAATGCATGTCAGGGGTCAATACTACAACAGCTAGTGATCCGAAGTTCGCGGTTCCGAGCTCTGTCGGTATGTCCATGTCACAACCTCAGTTAGTGCGTCAACAAAGTCTATCGTCTGGAGGAACGAATACTAGGCCTGAAAGTAATTGTCACCTAGCGTCTCAAGGTATGCTTACAGAAGTACAGTTGAAGAACTCTTATAAGAATATTATTCAGTATCTAGTTAATTCCTTTGCGATTAGTTTTTGTCCTGATTTCTTGTTGCATCAAATTATTATCTTTGGGCGAAGGTTTCTCCTACTTGTTTATTTCTATTTTATTTCTTTTTTCGTTATCTTATAATTCAATTGTGTACTTTTTCATTTATTTCACCTAATTTGGAGAAACATGAAAATTTGAAGGAAACAACAGCAGTGTTTGCTTTGTGGCAATGGAAGTTCAATTTGTTGAAGAATTTAAATTTTCTTAAGGTATGACTCCATTATGTAATTTAGCATTAGGTGGACCGCCTACGTTGACGCGCTCATCAGATGCCCCTCAGCCTTCAGCAACCTCGACATCACCGACAGCTTCGACCGTTCATACAAGTAGTAGCACAACAAAAACATCGTCCAGTGACACTACTGATTGGACGAGTGCAGAGTTCAACCTCGACTCCATGTTTAATGCTGCTGAAGCCACAGGAGCTGGTGACCATGATGAAGGAGAGGAGGGAAGTTTAGATGTAAGTGAATTATTCATTTTATTTCTTCACTTGTTCGTTTCATACTAAGGGCCCTTTTGTTTCACCCTTCTGAAAAATATAGAAAGCCTCCTAGTTCTAGAATGACTTCTTATCTAATACAAACAACTTTTCCTTCTGAAAACGGAAGGTTCACATTCTGTAATCTGCGAGAGCATATTTAACAGAACAGTCACTTCGTTTTGGGTGGTCACCAAGGGCCGTTTCTTAGCAATGGGCATGCGCATTAGATGCAACAACCTCGGTGGCACAAGTGCGGTAACTAAAAACTCTGCAAACGGAGACTGGCTCATCAAGTAAAGCCTTCCAAAACAAGAAGGATGTGCACGAAAGAAATGAAGTAGAAGGTCTTCCATATTCAAGCCTTCTGAACCCTTCCAGGTATTGAGCTAGAAGGCTCAGAAGGCCTTCTAAACTTCCGAAACCTTCCAAGGTGTAAAACAAATAAACCTTCCTTTTTTAGAAGATCTTTGAAGGCCTTCCAAGGGACGAAACAAATAGGCCCTTACTCTGATGAGGCCATACTGAGCACTGGTTAAAAAAACTGAGAGCTGCGATGAGTGTCACAATTTGTGCTGGTTTAATGTCTTCTTATTCTTCATGTACTTGTTGAATATGCCACTTGAGGGAAAAACACATAAAAACTGCAAGCTACAAAATAAGTTTTTAGGCATAAGCCATTGTCAGTGATATGTGAATAATGCATATGCTACTTGGTATGGACATGCATATATATAGAGCTTCTTTATTTCTTTAGGTTCTACCAGATAATCTAGATGCTAACGAACTATTGTCGTATTTGGGACCCCCTGATCTACCATCTGAAGACCTTATATTAAGTATGTTTGACGGGATCAGTTCAGTAGGCAGTAATTGATGCTCTTGTATATATACAGCTTTTATTTTGTATTTTAATATTATTATTGTATTTTATTGTATACTAGTATTGCTACCATATTAGCGAGTATTTTACTGAAACAACATCTGTCGCCGTGTTAACATAACGTCCACTGCAATCGAACGTACTGCTTCCCATTCGAATGGGTCTGAATTTCAAGTTTATTCGAAAGTCTTTGTTTGACATGTGTCTACCATTTTGTTTCCAAGCGACAGATGTCTGTTTCTTTTAAACGTATTCATAGAATTCGCTAGTATGCTTTGTACAAGTTAGAGGTAATTTTTGATATATCAAAAATATTGTAGTTACAGTTAAATATACTATAGATGACCATATTCGTCCCCAGGGCTTTATATATGCATGAATGTTTATTTGTAAGGGCCTGGAGTGATATTTGATATGTGAGCGTAAAAATAATAATCTTTTAATGGTAAAGGCATGAGACTAGAGTGATCTCAAAAACTTTAATAAATCGTTTGCTCACAACTTTTTATTGCACGAAAACAAAGTTTTCTCCTCGGATTTTTTGCATGACTTCAAACCTTATGTCATTTGCTCGATTCAACTTCCTCCATAGAATCTCTGCCCTATCATCATTACGTTGTACAAATTCTTTTGACGCTCATTTATCTTTCCACAGGCTCAAAAGAAGTGGCCCAAGCCAAGTGTTTCTGCTTGTTTTTTTTATTATGTCATCGAATTCTTTTACTTTTCGCCTGGAGAAATTTTTGTTCATCCTGTTATCCTTTCGATAATATTTTACGTTGCTATTTTATACTCAAACGAAAAACTTTCACGAAGATCAGGTGAAACTAGCTATGACGATATCCAAGTTTCAATTTCGACTCATTAAATTAAATTCGCAAACGTCACTGCAGCGTTATTTTCGCATCGTATGATCTTGTGTTGGATATGTAATGAAGTTATTCGCCTAGTGCGCTTTATTCAGACGGGTGGGAGTTTGAATGGTGGGGGGACTTTTTATTTGTACAAATAGTTTTCGGGTCAAGGCGTATTTATCCTGGTTTTAACAGTCAGTGTGGCCACTTGCTATTCATCAATTTCGGTATAATTTTTTGTTTTTTGTATTTGAGAAGTTCAATTTACCGTGCAGCACGAGTTCTTTCGTGCCATTCTATTCGTTGCGTCGTTTCAACTTTATATTTTATCGGCTAACTTTCTTCTGTGTAAAAGTTTTCTATTAGTAACACTTAGCTGGTGAATAAAGTGTGGCAAGTGTAATCACAGATATTTTCTCAAACGGAAGTAAATTTTATATGATTCGTTTTCTTTTTATTCATTGTTTTAAGATATTTATCCCCTTTTTTGTCGTTTACTTTTTAGCGCAACGCATACGGACACTGTATTTTTATGTGTGACCGAATAACAAGTAAGCACACTGGTCACACAACGATGTAGAATCTTCTGGTTTTCTGATAACATTTTTTAAAAGATTTTGTTTGACCACTCTGCGCATGATAGGCTATTTTGTATTACAGAGTATCCGCCAAAAAGTTAGAAAAACCTTCCCAGTTACTGCTTGTTAGGTCGTTATTCGCACGGAGTCCGATCTTGTAAAAAATTAGTGTAACATCCAGAGCTTTGTTGTCGTCTTTAGCGACTGTGATAGGGTCCTTCGATGCAAACTCGTTCGACTCTGACGTGTCGCTTGTAGGGACACCTAGCTTTGAACGCATTTTCAAATCGAGATGAATTTCGTTGAAGAAGTTTATACATTGATTCACTAATTTTAGAAGAGCCAAGTCATAACGACCTAAATTAATTTGTCTTTGGTATAATTTAGTGCTTATTAATTTATTGAAAATACGCCATTTTGAATAGTTTTTAATCCAGATGGCAACTTCCAAGTGCTGTGGTCACACTGCAAAACTGTCGTTAAATGCGGTGTGTCTATGGATCTCTTGGTGTTCCTGTTACTCGAGACAACTGTATATAAATGTTCCTTAATGCAAAATAAAGTGTATTTTAAACAAATAGTTTCGCTTTTTTGACACTTAAGTGTCACTCTCTTACATGAAAAGTTGTTGTCACTGATGTTGAGAAATTTTGAAATGAGATGAAACTTAGTTGTTGGCATATAATCGCGAAATATGTGCGATTGTTATGTCGCTAGCCCTCAAAAGAGGACGACATATTTGCAATCTGCGCGATATTTCTCATCTGGTCCATATGTTGACATTGTTTGGTGGATACTGTTTCTCTGAAGGAT
>JAYJMG010112368.1:2111-13922 GCA_036873935.1 Stomotoca atra
ATCAAAGTGCAAAGAAGAATGATTGAACTTGAGTTATCACCGTAAATCGGTGAATTTACCGACTATATACGATTGTTTTTGTAATAATTTCAGGACAACTGTCCATATGCGAAAAATACAGATCAGGCAAACAGCGACACCGATGATCATGGCGATAAATGCGACAACTGTATGTTTGTGTTCAATCCAGAACAGGAAGATGCTGATGGTGATGGTAAAGGAGACGTCTGTGATCGAGATATGGACGGAGACGGTTAGGATTATTTCTTTAATCCTTCGTTAGTGAGGTGGGGTATCCCGTACCATTTACGTCCAGTACCTTTCTTAAATCGATATTGCATTCATAAAACAAATTTTCGAAATGTTCAAAAGATAAGACTTTTGATCTAGAGACTGAGCCCGAGGTACATCATACCCCACCTCACTAGTCACGTTCAATTTCCCACCTCACTAACGAAGGATTAATACTTCATTTTATCATCTCAAACAGATTTTTCGAAGGGAGCCTTAGAATTAAAAAAAAAACATATTAAACCTACCTGATAGCAAAGATAAATCAAATTTAGCCCAAAACAAAATCCGATATTAAAATTGAAGCTTTTTTATCATTAGTGGCCCCTTCGTTTTTGTTGTGTCTGGTAAAGTGCAATAAAAAATATGGCTCTGCCAAAAAATTAGAATAAACTTTACGCCCCTCCTGAATGGTCCCGTTACTAAATTTCACAGTAATTCCAGGAGGTTTGAACGCTCTAATGAAAGTTGAACAAGCAGTTTCATCTGAAAGTTGAACAAGCAATTTTATCCGCATTCTGTGAGTTAAGTAATGACTGATTCCTTTCTGAATGAATCTCAATACACCGATACTTATTGTTCTAAACCAAAAATAATATTTTCATGCAGGAGTACTAAACTTTGTCGATAATTGTCCGATGAAATTCAACCCTGAACAAACAGATCGGGACAAAGATGGTAAAGGTGATGAATGTGATAACTGCCGTGACAAACGCAATCCCAAGCAGGTTGGTTAATACATGATGCTCGGGGATTTCAGTATCCTTAAAAATGTTTATCATAAAAAGTGAGGCAATAACACAATCTCGTTTCCAGGGCCTTTTCTGCTTTTTGATGAAATGGCGGTGGAAACAGCAAAACAGGAGAAGAGGTCCTGGGAATGAGCTTGGCAATAACATTCTGATTCTCTCCGGGAAAATTGAAAGATGTAATTTCTTGAGACCATCTCCTTAAAATTTGATGCAATTTTGTATTTTTCTAATATTTTTCTGGGGAATAAAATCATATAATGCAGGGATATGGCAGTTTAATAATATTAAATTATGAATTATACTAACTCAGGAAACATTTTTCATCTGAAATTGAATCTTTATATACTGAATACCGTATACTATACTGCAAGAGCAATTCAATTTTAAAGATCTTTTTTCGTTGAAAATTTATGGCTTCTCAAAAATAATATAGAAAAACTGAATTTTCGCGTAAATTTGCCAAATTTTGATTTGTTTATAATTTTGGAAAAAAGGGATGGGTGGTGCTTCTGTACTAAGTTTTAAGTCATTTGGTGCATTGGTTCAGGTAGATTATGCCCCTGTATGCCTCAGGTAGAATATGCTCCTGTTTGAATAGGGTTAAAAGAGTAAGCTGGTTGTGACAAAGTAGAAAAAAATCGGACCGGATCGAGATCAGTGAATTACTGAGACCTCGTTAAAAGAAAATCTCATTTTTTTAGGAAAATCGTGATGGTGATAAATATGGCGACGAATGTGACAACGACATAGATTCGTAAGTCTCCTACAATTTATTTGATGAGACCATGGAGGTACTATGTGACAACGTATTTTCTGATCGCTGCTTTTTTATTTAGTCTCTTAGCTCTTTTCTTTGATGTCATATTGGAAAAAGGCTGTAGAAACTCAACCTCTTCCCCAGGGCTTCCTTCCTTTTTGGAGGATGCCATCTCGTCTATCAAAAAACGGAACGAATCCCTGGAGAACAAGGTGTTAGAAACTTGGTTTTAAACATGTATTTAGCTATTTTAAAGATTTTTTATCAACATTTAGCGATAAAGACGGTCACATAGACACTGTTGACAACTGCCCATACTTTGCAAATGCTGACCAACTTGATACTGATTTGGACGGTTTAGGTAAGACGTTTGTTTCTTTACCAATGTGTCACCGCATAAAAAAGAATGGTTGTGCTGAAAATTATAAAATACATATATATCAAGAAGAATACGAATTGAGAATGTATTTTCTTTCCAGAGCTTTAAAACTAAAGCTTGAAGAATATTATTTATTACGTTTTTCTTAAATTTTTTTTAAAAGCCAAAATTAACTATATGTGGATGAAAAATTAAAAGGGCCCACCCGGTTCATTCATTCTCTCGCTTTCAAAACAGTGTTTTACCATTGGTATTTTACAGTGATTATTTGGTACTGACTTTCAGGAGAAATTTAAAAATGCAATGGGACGGAAGTTTCTGCAAACGTTTGATTGTACACACAGTGTACTCATATGGCAAATGTTCTTGAAAATTTTAACCCCCACAATTTTTACTTTTTGCAGGTGACGTATGTGACGACGATGACGACGACGATGGAGTAAAAGATGTCGAAGATAATTGCGAATTAGTTTCCAATCCAGTGCAAGTCGATTTTGACGGTAAGCGCCTATTTGAAATTACCAAAAGGGTAAAAAATTAGTGAAATTAATCAATTAAAAAAAAAGTGAAATTCAAAGGTAGATGAAATACGAAGCAAGGGAACAAAAATAAGACGAACGCAGCAAAGAAAGAAAAGTTCATAATTAAATGGTCAAGTGGACACAAGCCACTCGTTTGCAAAAGGTCACGATGTCCTTAGTTTTAAAAAAAATGTGGAAATTGTCCTTGACTTTAATTTCTTTGGAGGTATAAGACACTTTGTCTATAAATCCCTTGAATAATTGTTTTTCCTGTGTGAAAATCACCAACGATTACTTCACAGGTAACAACATTGGTGATCGGTGTGACAAGGACACGGATGGCGATGGTATTGTGTATGAAGACGCTTGTCCTTTGAACAAATACATTAAAACAACAGACTTTCGAAAACATGATATTGTTTTTCTGGGCACAATGGACCAAGATGCTCAAAAGGCGCCTCAATGGCTGATCAATGACAAGGTAAACCTTTAAATCTTAAATACAGTCGGCTCATGGTGACCAATTCATTGATTACTTCGTTAATGGAGGCTCCTCTGATCATAGAAATTAGAATAAAATTTTTGAGCTGTTAGGAGGGGGTGTAGAAAAAACAAGAACATAAAACATTTTTGAAAATTTGGTCAAAATTTCCCCTCTGAAATTTCAAGTTTAATGGTTTATTACTTTAACCGAACTGACAAATTAAGGAGGTCATTGATAAAGGTTAAAGTAAGCAAGGGATTTGTTGATAACTTCTATCAAGATCTTTGTTATGTTTTCATAAATTTGATGCATGTGAGTTTTATTATGTGGGCTTTGGCGTTGGGTTCAAGGTCGAGGAACAATGTTACGTGCCGAAATCGTTCGATTTTCAAGGGTTTTTTATTTTGATATTTTATTTGATATTTTAGGGGCGAGAAGTGGTTCAAAAGCGTAATGCCGCACCTTCCTTACTCCTCAGTAAGTAATCATTGAATTATTGAACCAATTCACTATTCTTTTCCAGTCCTCCTATATCTCAACAAAAAAATAACAAGGGAGAGAATAACAACAAAATTTGAAGAGCTTTGGTTTTCTTATTGGCTTAATATCACGTTACCCGTCAGTTAGTAATCATCATCAAATTACTGAAGCAAATTACTGAAGTGTAGTAGAAGTGTTTGGCTAAATAAGGAATTTGAATAAATTCGTGTTCGAGTGAAGCGACGTTTTGTACTGAACAATTCAAGAATGGCAGAGAAGACAATCGAAAAAGTTGATGCACAGCGAAAAGAATTCTAAAAAGTCATGAAGTTCCTAAACAGTGTGCAGTTACTAGGTGTATTTCGAAAACTTGATTTAGGCATACGAGCAATCCCTGTTTGGATAAAGATGCAAAAAACAAGAACAAATTGGTTTTGTAGAGCTAAATACACGCTTCTATTGTTTCTCGATATTCCTTGTCACCCGTAGCTAACGCGTCATTATTATTTTGCTTTTACAGCCAAACAACATTACAGTGGTTTTGACTTCACTGGTAGTCTATTTGTGAATACAGTGAGTGATGACGATTTCATTGGGCTTGCTTTTGGCTACCAAAATGTAAGGAATTTTTACCTGCTCTCATGGAAACAGTATGGTCAAAGTTACTGGAGAAGCAAGCCATCCTTCCTGTCGGTAGCAACGCCCGGCATTCAATTAAAAGTAAGAGCAATAATAATGCTTTCTTCATTATTTTTATATTATGTATTATATATTTATTCCATGTTCACTAAAAGAAAATTCCTTACCTCCACGTTTATAAACAATAACGCTATGATTCTAAATTCTCCGAAAGTGTTGAAGGTATTTTGTGAAGGCTGACCTAACTGAATTGAACAATACTTTATTCAAGGAGTATAAATTTGGATTTTCAATGAACAGGTCGAATATTTTCTCGCTGAAGGGCAAAGCTGCCTGTCACGAGCTCTTACACAACCAGCAGACAGCAAAGTCGCCACCGACAGTTCTTGTACTTAAAAATACGTTATAAAAATCCTGGCGTAAATTTCTGTTCTTTGGGGAAAGTGATCATTTTACAATGTAGATCGCCAAGATTGTTGATCTCTTTTGAATTATGAGAGGCCCTGGGTTTTAAAGTTATTAGGTCTAACCGTTGTTTATTTACTTTCGTTTTTGTTACAGCATGTACATTCAGAAACTGGCCAAAGTTACGATTTACGTGCAGCCATATGGCATTCAGGAAATGTAACGGGCCAAACAACGCAGTTATGGCATGATAAAGCTCAACGTGGCTGGGAAGATAAAGTGCCGTATAGATGGTCTTTAATGCATCGACCTAGTATTGGCTTGATCAGGTATGTAAATCGTTTACAGTAGAATAACGTTGAAACGCTAAATTTCCGCGACAATAACATTTCGCGATTTTGCAATTTTTACAATAAATCGCGAATGAGGAATTCTTTAAAAGTGCGACTCGCGAAGACGCCAATTTTCCGTTGCAGAAACCAACTTACCAAAACCAAAACTCACTATTCATCACTAGTAAATCTTTAGCAAGGGAAATAAAAATGATCAAAATATTCATCTTAACGTTTTAGTTGTGTTCCTACACTTTCAACAATATTTTGTTTTGAAGATTTCCGGTAGTTTCATCTGCGTGCATCATAGTCAATCGGCATTGCTACAACAATGTACTATGTACCAACGTTAGTAACAAATGTATCGGTGTTGTTACATAGTCGTTTGACCAAGGTACATCTGCTTGATAAGGGCTCAGTTGAGCTGTTATTATTTTATTTTCATATTTTTTAGATTAAAGGTGTATCGATACAGTGCTATTTTCTTGGATACTGGTTATATCACCCATAAGGAACTGAAAGGGGGACAAGTGGGGTTATATGCATTCAGTCAAGCTAGTGTTATATGGTCTGATATGAAAATTAAGTGCAACGGTAGGTAGCTGTCAATGTTATTCTTAGAAAGACAACTTAATGTATAATGTTACTGATGTTCCTGATTTTGTATTTTGTGCATCGATTTGTCATGTTTACCTCAGCCATGCCCATGTACGGACAATCGAGGCAGTAGTGATTCAGTAGTTACACCAGAGAATTCCGGCTCAAGACAAGTCCTTGGAGCAATGTTGTCTATCTGCTGATCCTCTGTTAGTGGATGCGTCCATCGCATGTTTTAGGGAAGCTTGTTTATAGGAGAATGATAAAAATCTGGAAAGGGAACGTGTCAGGCGTTATTAATCCCTCTCCTCTCTTAGTAATGGTATCTGTTGCCGTAAGAAAGGTTCCTTATTGGTTCTTTTTACGTCCGCCCTAATTTAACGCTAGTTCTTTTTTACATCAGCCTTATTCCGCCATTTGACGGAATTTTGACGGTCAAACTCTCATGTCGCCGATCTTTTTAACGCCGTGCACAAAAATTTACGCCATTAAGGACCAGCGTAAACGTGCCAATAAGATATAAAGATACAGATAATTATACAGATAATGAATAACATGTTGATTAATTACACCGTTCCACCCATTCCTTTTTCCGGCTCCTAGGTATGATTATTTTATCCTTTGCTTTTTTAGAGGATCTACCAGATGATGTTCTCATGACGATGAACAAAAATCCTTAGAAGGATTACGGAATAAACGTTGCTGTACATAACTAGGTATCATACACTGTAAACAGTCAACAGTCGTTAGCATTTCCTCACGAAAAAAGACATAACACTGCCCGCATCGCAACATACAAGAACGTTGTGATACCGTTTCCCGTACGAAGAACATCAACCCAGTTGAAATTAATTGCAAGCAAACCTCAGAAGTATTGTCACCTTTCGTTTTAGACCGTGAATGGACTGGCTTCAATATTTCATGAAATGAAATAGTTGTTAAGTAATTAAATTGTATACAAATAAAAAAAATATATATTATATATTTAATACGGTTAAAAGTAATTGATACAAGGTCAGTTTCTCATTAGCAATACCGTTGCCCCTGAGCCCCGTCAGCAGTTAAAGTTTTACCCCAAACTTAAAAGCCTCGAAAGAATTTGCTAGCCTGGATTTTACCTAATGATACATATATAAGTCACTTTTGACATCTTGTAGTCATATAATTTCTGGATATTAATGTTTTTTTCAATTGTGAAGCTCACAAATATTTCAGCACAAAACATTGAACATCGACTTGCGTCTGCAATATTCAACAAAATTTCGTCACTAAATTGTAAATAACTTATGCGTTCTAATTTTCGCGAAATGTTTTTAGGCATTTTTTTTTACTTTTGCGAGTACTAATTTTTGCGAATGCAGGGATTTGTGTTTTTTGTCTCAATAATAACTGGGAATTAAAGTTCTGCTGCTAAGAGCAAATCAGTGAAGTCTGCTGACATTAGAACTTTGCTGAAGAACAAAAAGAATAAAAACGATAAGAACTATGTAATAGCCATGTCATTAAAACTAAGAAACATTTTTGGATTTTTTCGTGAGTACCAATTTTCGCGAATCAAGGATTTTGATTATTTTCGCGCGTATTTATTTTTGCGAATATTTCATCAAGTACGCGCGAAAATTAGTACGCATAAGGTAATACAGGCAGCAAGACGTAATACCTTGTTCATTCCATTTACTGTTCATGGCGTTATTTTTTTGCGATCCTGTGTAAAAAAGCCAGCGGAGAATTTATCTGTCAAAATTATGACAGAATAAAGGCCAAAGATATAAAATAAGTGGGTATAAAAAAACGTCAAGAAATTATTTATATCAATAAAACTTTCTTACTGTTCATCAATATGTTATGTGAATAAATACTTGCTTAAACTTTACGTTCATATAAAATCTCTTCTCGTAGTCTATCAATAAAATTATAAAATTGGAAGTGAAAATTAATAAGGTTACAGAGTGATAATGCGTTCTTTGTTTGCCAGATTCCATTTATTTTATACTTAGCAACATTTTAATTCGTTATGAAAGACTTTTTTAGCTGTGATGGCTAAGGTTTGCTCTGAAAACATACAATTTAGCTTAATTCAGATCCTTCGCTGGTCAATCGCATAGGTCCTAACAGCGCCATCCTTGCCGAGGTTGCCGATGGGTTGAGAGATGGTATTGCTAAGAGTGCTAATATACCGTAAATTGTAGTTCTTTTCATCTACTGATCAAATGGAGTCAGGGATATTTTGTTCAAACGAAGTAGCAAAATTGTAACAACGAGATGAACTCGTCATTGCAACTGCGCTAAACGATTAGTTCCTATACAAAAAGTTCTCTGCCAAGCAATATTTTTCTAGTCAAAATGAGTCGAGTCGAAATTGCACTTACTTTAAGACTATTGGATGATAATGTTCCTAGCAAGCACATCATGGTCAACGTCGTTTGACCATGATGTGCATGCTGGGATCGCATGTGTCAGGACATCTGGAATGTGTATGTCCCACAACTTACAAGTAGAAACTGTGCAACAACCTCAATTGATTCTCGCTACAAGCAACTTGTCAGTCACTTGTAATCCAAAATACGTGTAATAGTTTCCAAAAAATATAAATTCTATGGATAAAAAGTGGCCAATAAAATATAGATATTCATAATACAAAATTTGTTTTGACGTTCTCAGTATTGCAAATACCATTTGGAAATACAGTGTTTTGCAAGGTTAACGGCAATGCTCATTTGTTACCTAACTTTATTGTTTACTGCTTGGTTTTTACTGTTTCCAGCAGCCAAGCAGCACATTTCATATACATCTGTTAATTCTCTATTTCTGTGTGCGCTGCACGGCATGATCTGGGAATGGCAGCTAGTCCTGTTTTATTAAGCATTGGTGACGCGTTGCATTGATGTTCAAATGAAGCTCCCTTGCTCTCTGGACGCTTCCTTTTTATTTCTGTCCCTCAAATGTGAATATTGTATCTCACCCTTTTGCTGATGACTACTACCAACGTATATCAAAACTGTAACTGCTACTAGTGAGAGTACAATGATTAAAATTGAAAAGTTGAATAGTTTACTGCTACTAAAGAAATGTTTTTCCTCCTCATCAAAATACTTGCTGTCAAGCTCGTTTGAATTTTCGACACTTCTCCTAGATCTCTCTGCATTCTCGACAGACACTTCAATGATGGTCTCAGTAATATTGTCAAATGTTTTGTTTGCACCTGTGAGTTCAAACGGCCTATCCAACAATTTGGAAATTGGAGCTTGCATTCTTAGATTCTCACCATGCATTTCCTTGCGCGCTCTTCCTTCTTTGATGTCAACAGTTTTTGATGGTAGCGAACCTTTTGCGTTGATTTTAGCAATCATAACATCAGCTGTTTCGTTCACTATTACTTCATCTGGTACTGTGTCATCTTGCACAGCAGCACCGCCACTACCTTCTTCATCAATCAATGTTTCGGTAGTATCCGATCTTATGCGTACTGAAGGCCTCTTGGCAGGTACAAAGTTTGCTGTCGGTTGGAGTTCATCGGTCGAAGTAGTTGACGACGTTGTATCAACTTGGATGTTTGCCGTTGCTGAAAGATCTTGATTCGAAGATGAAGTAGTGTTGTCCATTTGAGTGGTTGATGTTGTTGTGGTTACTGCTGCTGCATCTGTTAGTGCTTTTGACGTCGTCTCTGATGCTGCAGTTGTTAGTGCTTTTGACGTTGTCCCTGATGCTGCAGTTGTTGTAGCGGACGGCGTAGTTGTTTTAGCGGATGAAGAAGTTGCTGTATCGGATTGCACAGTTGTTGATGGACGAGTGGTTATCGAATGAGAAGTAGCAGATCGAGTCACTAATGTTTGAGTGGGAGGCTCAGTTGGTGCCGATGACGCAGTGGATGACGATTGCTTTGTTGTTGACTTAGTCGTAGATGGTTTAGCGGTAGATGACTGAGTTGTCGCCAGCGAACTCGTTAAGGAACGTGTTGAAGAAGCAGTAGTAGTAGTGAAGTATTCGGAACAGGCAGAGTTTTTACACAACCTACATTTTCCTTCGATCATCCGGAATTTTTCCTGACACTTTTTACATCCAAAGGCGTTACAAGCTTTACAATTTTCGAACGCATCAGCACAATGCAAGCAGCTGCCACTTTTTGAGATGTAGTTCTTACCACAGTTGTAAGTGCACATCCCGTTCAGTAGGTATGATCCAGGCATACATTGAAAACATTTAGTGTGATTGCACATTGCACACGAACCAAACTTTTGTCGGCATGATATGCAATTGGTTTTCTGGTTATTCATGAAGTATCTATCCGGGCACGATTCAACGCATTTGTACTTATGCACAATTAATGGTGGCTCACACGAGGAACACTTTTCTTTGCTGGCACAGGAGGTACAGAATGGTTCACATTTGACGCAATATCTACCCTTTATGTAGAAGCCAGGCGGACACGTAGCTAGACAATGTTCTACTTTATCTGGTGCTACGAGAATCAGAGCCTTTTGACTGCAGCGTTTACAGTTTTCTTTTCCAGGTCCATCACACGACAAACAAAGAGGGTGACACTCGTTGCATTTCTTCGTTTTCTCGTCAGGATATCTATCTGTATCACATGTAGATTTGCAGAAACCTTTTGATAGTTCGTGCAAAGGCTTACAGGTTGCGCATGTTTTGCCAAGGTCTTTTTCACACGTTAAGCAACCTTTTCCTGGACAAGGGTTACACCTGTTGTCAGTAGGAACGCGGTAAGAGGATGGAGGGCATGTGGCACCACATTTTCCATTTGGTTGTAGCAGAGTACTGCTGTTGCACACAAGACATCGAAAGCCAAGGTTTGTTTCTATGAAATAGAGAAGGAGAAGGAATGAGTTAATGTATGAACGAATGAATATATAGGGATTAACCAGCCAAACATCAACATCAATAAGTACAATGCATTCAAATAGCTAATACCTTACGTGGATAATTTTTCGCGTGGAAAAATGGGTTGTTTTTTTAAAAGCGACGGAAGATAGATGTGTTTTTCAACCACTTGTTCTGGCAATAAAAAAAAAGTTTTTTAACAGCAGCAACAGTTGCAGTGTCATAAATAATTACCTTGACATTTTAAGCAGCTATCCATGCAAGGCAAGCATTTGTTTTCAGTAGTGTTATGATAAAAACCAGGCAAGCAACCAGGTAAACAAAGCCCATTGTGAAAGGTCATGTCTGGTTTACATGCATTGCATTCGTTTGGAGCCGTTCCACTGCAGTTTAAACAGCTTTCATGGCAGGGAAAGCATCTCCCACTTTCATCTGCAAATTGTTGGATTCCGCAGTCTTTAAAACACTTGTAGTTCTGCCACACTTCGTTGTCAGCACAGTGCGTACAAAAGTCTTTCTTGTAACGACAGTTTTTACATTTTTCGCTGCATGGATCACAAACCTGCCCGTATGTCTTGTACCAGGTCTTGTAATAGCCTAAGTTTAAGCAGGTAATAACTTTAGGAGTAGTAGCTATGCAGCAAGACCCTGGGAGTAAGGTTGACTATTCAGAGATGCAGCCAGTAAGGCTTCGAAGTTATCTGGCTTGAGATATGCTAATGATTTTCTCGGAGTGAGGATAATAGCTTCCATTAATGAAAACACATTTACATAAAACAAACAAACATTTTAAGTAAACATAAATAAAACATAAGGTATATGTAAATACCTGATGGACATTGCCAAAGACAAGTCTGATTATGGTAGTGCAACTTTTCAGGACACGTAAGGCATTGGTTCGAGGTTGGACCATAACATGAGGCGCATGACTGATGACATGGTTTACACGTTAACGTTTGCACGTCTTTGTAAAACTTTCGATGACACATTTTATTGCACGTGTAGCTGTCAACATTCAGTGAGAAGTTACCATGGCATTTTAAGCAGTGGTGTGCACTTGGTCCAAAACATGCCTTACAGCTTGAGTGACAGTTTTGACAGCTATTTTCTGATAAGTATTGACCAGGGCAAGGATTGACACACGTCGCATCCCTCTTATCCAAAGTTTCTAGGAAGAATAATTACGAATACAAATATTAAATGCTTGAAACTTTGAAATTCAAAAACGTTACCCTGACTTAATGTGGTGAAAATGTAGGTAATGTAGGCCTATCAGGCCTTTGAAAATAAATCAAACGCTTATCATTTTTCAGGTCAGGTCAGACATTCCTCCAA
>JAYJMG010112477.1:0-10196 GCA_036873935.1 Stomotoca atra
TTGGTGCTCACGCAAAGATTTGTCCCTTTTCCAGAAGAAATTGGGACAAAATCGTGTTTGCCATGGGGGTCGTTTTTGGCCTAAAACCGTATTTTCTAGCTCATTAATTATTCATGAGCCATGGAAAACTCAATTTTTGAGATTGCTTTGACGATTTCTGATAAACAACATCGAAAACATTTCATTTAAGATAAATGCTGCAATATTAGCTTTTTTCTAGGCATACCCCCTTAAGACTGGTGTCTTGTTAAGTGGCATCAGGAGCCATACCCAGCAAATATTAATTTGATTGGGAAAGACTTAACGAAAAATGTACATTCTTAGTCAACGAAGTCAGATCATTGTCTGTAATATTTAAAAGAGTCCGTCTTATAGTACGTCCGCTTTACCAGTGTCTGTTTT
Organism: Stomotoca atra; assembly: GCA_036873935.1. NCBI lineage: Eukaryota > Metazoa > Cnidaria > Hydrozoa > Anthoathecata > Pandeidae > Stomotoca > Stomotoca atra. The sequence continues at coordinate 403 of JAYJMG010112477.1, forward strand.
ATAGCGACTGCGTTTTGAAAATACTATCATTGGCGTCCATTTGAAGTAATTACAGAGGGTTTACAAAGTGATACAACGACCTATCGCAAAAAAAATCGAAATGAAAACACAAACAAATTATTTTATCCCTTTTTTTCTTGAATAATGTCTTTACCTCTCCCATAAAGCATTTTATAAAAAATTTGTTGAACTAAAAATTTCGAAACACCATTTTTACAAAGTACAAATCATCGATAAAAAGCTACTTATAATAACTACTCGACTGAACTGTATAAAGAATTCTTGACATTGCAAGACAATGGTCTTTTATAACACGTTTGAACAGGGAAGCGTTAATGTACTCAAAAGTGAAAATAAAATCGAAAAAACCATTCTCGGTATATAAAAAGGAAAATTGAATGGAATCTATGTACAAGATTGCAACCTTGTTTCCAGACCTATTTCTTCCATTCCGCACTCAGAAAAAGATTTAGAAACAAGGTAAAATGTAACATTAAAATAAAATATAACACAGAAAATATTTTAGTTACGTATAGAGCTAGTTGCGTCAAATAATGAATGAACTTTCAATTATGAATGCAACGGAGTCAGAAAGAATCTCGAAATTTTTTCTAGCATTACGAAAGACCCGCATTAAGGGGCAAAACAGCCGGGAATTATTGAGGTGTAGATGCAGAATGCGAGAATTGACAAAGGTATAGCTACAACTACAGATCTTTTCCAGTGCCGAACGTCGTGCAATAAAAATTAAAAAAAACTGAATCTTATTACGATAATATATGCAAAAAAATTACCCATAATCAATTTCAAAATTTGGGAATTCAATTTGAACAAATTTGAACATGATTCTATACTACCAATATTTTTTGTAAAAATGTAGAAATAATTCGTTAATAGTGACCCCCTGAAATTTTTTAATTTGGTTGGTGCAATGTACCGACTAAATTGCTTTCACAGGGGGATATTCTGAGCTTTTTTGAACCCCGAACTCAGCAGGATTTTCTGTAACTTCAGGGACATGAACCACACTAGTGAAGAGTTAAATCACAATTGATGAGTAGAAACAATTAGCCTTGCAACATCAGCTATATAGATTCTAGAACAGAGGCTAAAAGTAACCTTGCGCAGCTTAATCTAACAAGCTCCTCGACAATTCGCGAATATGTGGTTGGGAGTGCCAACGCAAACTCTGACAAATATCAAATAGTAAATTTTAGATTTCAGTTTAAATACTAACAAGGCTCTAAAATATTTCTTACGGTTGTATATAAAGTATATAGAAAAACTTTAAAAACTTTATTTTTCGCTTTTTAAAAACGTATCAAATATGCATGCTACAACTGCGAAAGTAACGGTGTGAAACATGACTGGACTAACTACGAGGAAGTGCTCCTGGCACCCCTAAAATTCTCCTCCATAATGACAATCTCCAGTCCTTTTCAACGCTGGCGTGTGTGTGTACTGTGTGTGTGTCTTTAGCTAACTGAACTGGGCGTAAAAGCTTGCGTCGTACGTACACAAGTCGGCATAATGTTTACACGGTTGACTCTAAAAATAAGAAGCGAAAGTAAATTTTAATTTTAATTTTCACTCAAATTCAGGTTTTCTTCTAAATAAGGTCAATTTACAAAAAAACTGCAACAAAATTAAAGAAAAGAAAGAGCACGAGAAAACTCCTGAACATAAGAGAAATGGAATTCCAAACTTTTTGGTTAAGTTAAAGGAGAGGCAGGGAATCTTCGAGTTACGAATCTCGAGTTAGCAAATTCTCAAGTTATCACAGCAGAAAAGGTGAAATTTGATAACTCGAAAAAAATTGTGTGGAAAATAATCTTGAGTTGCGTTACGGCAGTTTTTCTCCGTTTTCTGGTTTGCAACAATGTCATATCAATGGTGTATGATAACCTTTTCGTTGTCTGGTCTAAATCGAATGTTTTTTAAAAATTGCTACAATTGCGTCTCGAAAAAGATCTTAAAATTTTTTTTTAGAGTTGGCAAATTTCACTTTTTCAGCTGTGACGCAAAATCATATTTGTGACGTCATAACTCGAGAATTTGCTAACTCGAAGTTACTAACTCGAGATTTGTAACTGGAAGATTCCCTGCCTCGTTAAAGGATTTGTCTCTGAAAAACAAAGGAACCAAGAGAGACAGAGAAGGAGAAAAAAGGGGGAAAAGAAATAAAGGAAGGACACAAAACAATGAGAAGAAAGTAATGAAAGAAAGGCAACACTGCACCTTTGAGCATCTTGACTTCTATTTCCAGTTGTTCTCTTGCTCTTCGCTCAGCATAAAGATCACCTATAAACAGTTTCAGAAGGTTAAATAAAATCTTTCATTGTCTAACATAAATTACACAATTTTCCCAATTCCATTTTTTATTTGAGTATTCTCACACAGCAAATTTAATGCGCTTTTTGAAACCTTCTTTTTTAACAGCTTCAACTAATGGCTAATTTTAGACAAATCAATGGAAATACAGACTCATGCTAAGTCTGAAATCAAAGACAACTCAGAATGAGGATCATTCGAATTTCTAGTTCTCATTCAGCCACATAAAAAGTGAATAAAAGAGCACAAAACAAACCTTGAATCTGTTCCATTTCTTTTTCCTGTGCTGCTAATTTTGTTTTCAGGCTCTCCATTTGCTCTTTGTTGTGACAGTTTACTTTCTCATATTCAGTTTCCATTGATTTTCTCTTCGCTTGTTCCTCTGCCATCTCCTTTTTGTAAGCACCTACAAGTGAAATACAGTGAAATACAGTGAAAAGATGCCAAAGATGCAACTTCATGTTGCCTGCTCAAATACTCAAAAATGCATGCTTGTTAAATTTTCGATTCACCTCCTCTGATTCATCATATTGTTATATTAGTTTTAATTATAATGCATACCAAGCATCGTCATTGTACTTACCATGCAACAATCGTAACTCGTCCTCTTTTCTGCTGATGTCTGATATGAGTTGAGAATATTCAGTATCATCTAAATGTTTAACACAATCCAACACTATAATAAATATAGATGCTTTTTTTTCTTTTTTTAATATTCATTTTACTATTGTGTCAACTGGCTTGTAAGAGTGCAAAGGCTGCTGAAGCAAGAAAAGAAAAATGCTCACATCTTGGTTCCTTGGCTGAAACATAATGATCACCGCCATTTTTACGTTTACCATTTCGCCCATCATTTTTTTCCTCTGAAAACTTTGTTGGGTCATAATCTCCATTTGGGATGACAATTGGACAATCAATAGATGGATGGATATTCTGGAGATGGGATATCGCAGCAGAAGTTGTTGGACTCACAATATCACAACTTTCTCTGGCTGTGCTAACAAAAGTTGGGGCACTTTCGCTCGGCGGAGTATTGGATCGATATGATGATCGATCATTTTCCCTAGGTTCTGGAGTTGGACTTTTTGTAGCTTTCGGTTTACCAGGATTGGTACCTGGTACCAAGGCAATGGGTGGTAGAAAATTTATGCTCAATAGTTTGTGCTTGTTTCGTTCTGTTTCATACATATTCAGAAGCCTATCAACTTCATCACGAGTAATGTATGTACATACAGTGGGCCGTTTGATAACATTTAATCGCCGTAGTTGGTGCAGCTGGGAATAACTGAATCGGCATTTATTGATTCCCAGTTTTCGAAAATGATAATCCAATGATGCACTTTGTTCTTCTAAAAAATCAACAATCTTGTGCACATCAGGTACTGTGATGACAATCGTATTATCAAGAGTAAAAGTATGAATTGTAACGGTTTCGCCGTCTGAATTTCCTTTACCATCTTTGGGGGAGTAATCCAGTGATGGCTTACAATCAAGATTGATTGTTTCGGACCACCGTATGTGATTCAGCTTAGGGTCATCGACTAAGCAGTAAATTTGAAACAGTTTTTCAGCATCTGCCCTTGGTACATAAGTGCAATACGTTGCATTATTCTGCAAAACACTTCGACTTTTCAGCTCTCGCAAGTGCGCAAAGCAAAATCGCTTTTTCTGAACTTTCAATTTATTGAAGTAGTAGTTGACTTGAATAGAGTTGCCATGAATACTTTGCACAATCTTATGGATATCTGGCATGCAAACAACCTCTTCCTTTTCCACAATAAATACATGCACAAGCATATCTTCCTGAGCCACATGTCGTTTTTCATCATCATCTTCGCTACCCATAATGTTGTTTACGGTGGAACGCTCTGAAAAAGCACGGGGTGACAGACTCTTCTCTTTCTGATCATCCACCATACTTGGTGATCTTTCGCATTTGATATTTCGGCTGACAGACTTCCATGAGGGACTGGGATGTTCTGGCAGTTTTATCACATCAAGAAATTTAACTTTCTCATCTAAGGTTTTACCGCCAAGACCATAGGCATCAAATACACGCAATGCATCTGCTTTTGTGATATATGTACAGTGAACGGCTGATCGCTTAATGATACTCAACTCCTTTACTTTATCCAAATGAGAGGTGTGGATGAACTTGTAGGGAACAATGCCAAGTTTTGTAAAGTAATATCCAACTGTCGCTCCCTGATGAAAATTTGCCTGTACCACCTTCTGAATTTCAGGCGCACAAATTATTATATTTTCGCCAAGCTCAAATAAATGCACATCCACTGGACCTTCATGGCGAGGTGGTGGTGATGTGGGTGTTTGTGACTTTTTGGGAATATCAGCAATTGGCTTTTCATCCAACAATACAGGCTCCACCCATTGAATGCGTGAACTTTTCCTGCAATCGCCAGTTACATCAAAACTGTCAAAGATTAACTCAGCATCTCTCTGTAAGATGTAAGAGCAAACCTTTGCTTCATGACCAAGGATACCCAACATTTTGATGCGAATAAGCTGAGCTCCTGTGTAGCGTCTTGAATTTATTCCATGCTTTGACAAGTAGTAATTAGCTTGAGATAAAACTTGGTAAACATTGCGTAATACACGATTTACTTCAGGCATACAAACAACAATGTCTTTGCCAATAATCAATGGGTGCAAAACCACAGGGTCGCTTTCATCAATTATTGATGAATATTTGCCATAGTAAGTTCCAGACTTTGGATAGGATGGTGAGTGACGATAATTCAACATACCTTGCACTTTCATTATCAATACATGTATATATGATTTTTGTTTAGTCAACTAAAAAAGACAAACAACAAAGCATGATTTAATGGCAAAAAGGAAATGACCGAATCAATGATCGAATCATCATGAAGGTATATACATGATCAGATTATGATTCATCAAAATACTTTGTAAGTTAAAAAACTTTATTCCACTAAAGCAGAACAGAACAAATTTGCTTCATGGATTGCATCACCAACTCTAGCTAGGACACATGTCTCTCTTTTCTGCTCTTCCCGGCTACTTAGCTTTGCTTCTGATATGAAAACGCACTCCACAGTTAGGCAAAGGATAACAAAAAGGGAAAGTGAGTGAGTTTAGTTTACTCGACTACACCAACTCATAAACAGGCACATTGCTTAAAAAAATCACAGGTGTGTAGAGGGGGGTCGCCCTTTATGGGACGTCTCTCTTTATGGGACGATTGACATCACCACCCATTTCAATGGAATTTTTTACATCATATTGAATGTATATATAAGCATTTCTTCAACTTTTTTTAACTAAAAGAATGCAGTAAATATATAAGTGCCATGCACAGAAATTGATTTACTGACTAGGTGTCCCGTAAAAAAGGGCAACGTCCCATAAAGGGCGACCCCCCTCTCTAGTTAGACATACCCAAAACAGAAAGGGAAAATATACTACTATCATGATATGGAGAGAAGCAAGCTGAACCTTTCTCGGGTGTCAAATTACATAGCTTGTATTGATAAATATGTTAATGTCGTTTTTCAAGTTGCTGTAATTTATTGCACATTCCCTTCCCAAAGGGGAAGAAAGTTAAAGGAAAAAGAAAAAAGAAACAAACATAACCTCCTACATCCCTCCTGTTAGCCATGTGGGATGAAATAAAGACTCATCAACAACAACACGGACGATAAAATCAACAACAAAATAAAACCAACATCTGGCACAGCTGCATATCGGATCAGACGCAGTTGTTATTGTCACTCCGTCCTGCAGCAACCACGTTCTGCTCAAGTTCTGCAAAAACTCTACCATTATGAAATTTCCAAACAATAGCTTTTATGCTGTTGTTGACATTATCACCAGGCGCCGCAAGGCCGACGTGTGTTCAATTATGGTTCAATACGTGAAACTGCCACAGAATTTTAAGGGTCGAATTCTGACATATGTTGAAGAACGATAAATAAACAGATGGTTACTAGTTGCATGCAAAATAATGATGCAAGTAAAAAAAGCACTAAGCATTATAGCAATAAATGTAAATTGCTCAGGATTTTTGCACCATAATCTCAAATTGTAAAATTATATCTTATATGTTTGGTTAATACTTTTAAAACACACATAAATTGCTGAAGCCTTTGTTGGGAGAAAATACAACTTAATCGGTATTGAAAATATACACAAGGCGTTTTAATTTTGAAAGAAAAATAGGCCTTTGAAGAACGATAAACTACAATTTTCATTTTTGCTTGTTGTTAGAATTAAAAATTTGAAATGTTACACAAAACGTACTGATACAAACTTTTATACTCCATGTTCACAAAAATCTTTAATTCATCAATTTCAATGTTCAAAGTTTAGTTTCTCCCAACTTCGTTTCTTACCAGAATGAAAAATTGTTCATTCATTGAAGCATGAAATAAAAAATAGATTGAATAGTAGTCAATGGAGCAGAACAGAATTCGGTGAAACAAATAACCCATTAAATTCAATTTTTCTGTGGCCATAATTGAAACGAATGTACTTGGTATACTATGAATGGCAATATACCAAACAGAAACAAAGGAACTATTGTTGTGTAAAAATATCACAAGTATAAATGATGTCATTGGCAAATGTATGAATAAATAAATATATGATCACAAACAAACAAACAATATACGAAGACCTAAACAAATTGAATTGAATAAAATGCGCTGGCCCGTGACTGCATAATGAATTAAACAAAAATCACGGATCAGTTCCCTTTTTCACTACAGTGAAGCAAATTCCCCTTTTTCGTTGCCAAATATTAAGTTTTTCGTATGGCCATGCCGCAGTAAAAACATAAAAATCGTGACAACAATTATGTTCTTTAGTTAGTAAATCCTCTTTTTGACGGCACATTTTGAAATCTTTTATCAAGTCATGACACAAAAATAGAAAGATAATAAAGAGGAAAAAGAAAAGAAAGAAAAGAAAGAAAGAAGATAAAATGAAAAAAAGATGAAATCAAATGAAAATGAAAGAAAAGATAGAAGATTGAAAATGTATGAAATAAAAAAAGGAAATGAAAGAATAATAAGAAAAACAGACAGGAAAAAAGAGTAGGATTGTAATAATTATAATAGGAAAATGAATAAATTTAAGAAATAAAAAATGGGGAGAAAAAAAGATTTTATGTAGATAGTAAAAAAATAAAAAAGTGCAAATTAAAATGAGTGCTTCAAATAAGTATAGTAAAAGTAAAGAAACAAAACAGAAAAAGAAGAAAGAAAATAGAAAGAAAGAAAAAGGAAGAAGAAAAAAGCAAATGAGAAATAAGTGAGGCATATGAAAAAAAATAGAAAAGATAAAAAAAAATAAAGATAAATATTCTGAACATGTGTTTCTTGAAACTTTAATATAAAGAATAAAAAAGATGATAGCGAAACGAAAAACTCACCACCTGTGAACTTAATTGGTCATTTTAGGACAAACATTAGAACGCCTAATCTCATACAGAACCCCTAAGTCAATCCTCCTGAAATCGCAAAAAATATTGAATCAAATATGCGATATTTTCGAAAAGTAATGGTATCTACCTTTTGGCTATGATTTTTCCAATGTGTTTGAAGATAAAATAATTAAGATGGTTCCATCAACCCTTCATGAGTGAAATGCACCTGCAAAATATCTTTTTCCAAGGGATATTTTACCTTGTTTGAAAATATGCTGTTTTTTCAGTGATTTAAAGTCACGTTTTTTTAAAGTCACTTTTCCTTCAGCATTATCAGGGTGTACTCACCTCACTTAATCACGTGTTAACCCTTCGTTTTGACCCCCTGAATTTGTCAATTTGGCCAAAGTCATGTTCTAGAAAAGTTGGTTTTCCAGGGGGAAATTGCGTGCAAATTTTCAATAATGCGTTCAACTCGATTTAATTGTACACCCCTGATACTTTTATAAATTTACTCCCCCGACATCACTGAATGAAGAGTTAAAGCTGTGAATGGCATAAAACTTTTACTGTCGGTGATAAAAAAGGTGGATGTTTCATTTTAAAACTTTTTTCTTTCTTTTACACCTTTAGTTATTGTTACTGAAGAAGTTTGTTTCTAACTATCTTGTAATGTGCCAGCGAAAAATAGATCAGGCTAACTTCCAGAAGTTCATTTGGCTATATAGTGTCCTAATTTGCTGCAAATTAATGTGTATATTTTGTGGCATCAAACCAATAAAAAGACAGTTGCTTAATTTAATTTAAAATGTTTAAAATATTTAATTTCATTTATTATTGTCTCTACTTCTTTGGTTTTTGTTTCCTTGTTTCGATCTTGTTATTTCATCCCACGTTACATTACGTACGAAGTCTGTTAGTATTGTTGTTAAGGAGTTATGCCAAACGTTTTTTAGAAGTAAAGATAAACAAACACTGTCTGACAAAATTATTTATCGTTTTATCTGATTCTTTGACAAAAAAACGACAAGGTAAAGAAGAGAGAAGGAAAAAAATCACTTAGCAATGATATTAACCCGTCATGAATGACCTCCTGAAAAATTTCATTTTTAAAGGTGAAGTTCACCGAAAAAATGCATTTCTCAGGGGGGTATTTCGAATTGAATTGGAAAAACATGACACTCCCTCATCCTGGACTTTAATTTCTCCACATTATCAGGGATACTGATCTCGCTAATCAAAATGAAAACAGAAAAACAATTAATAAAAATTAAATTCTTTCAAGCCAACTTCAGTCAACAGCCTGGGATCGAGATTGTTGTAAGTAATCTCTAGGTCGAGAGAAAGAGGTTTTTCCGTTGTTGTCATTAGATTATAGTCTTGTGCATGTACACAGCAAGCACATCATCGTCAAACGCCGTCAAACGCCGTCGCGACAACGTTCCAACAACGTCGTTTGACCATGTCTGCCGGGTAATCACCTGGAGATATTCTTGCGCATATGTTCTGCACGATGGGTTTGGAACTCCGAAAATGAAAATTCAATCAGTGAAAAGACAATGTTACCACGAGGCTGACAAACCTACTCATACAAGAAACAAAACAAAAAATCCTTGCTACATATACCAAACTTTGTAGGGAAAGATTCAACCTCGCCTCCAGTGTTTTAATCAGAAAGAGACAAAGGGTGCTGGGGACGAGGTTTGGAAGATTGAATTTTCTGAATCGAGAGTAGTGCCAAAGCAACGTGACCGAGATTCTAGTAACAATTCTTTCTTATACCAAAAACATTTTAGATTCTGATTTGAGAAGAATAGAAATTGGACGACCTTCACTCGCAAGGAATCTGCAGTGAAAAATCCTCCCTCTTTTCTCCACGAGAAATAATATAACAAGTATCTTTACGACACAGACAAATTCCAAAAGCTTTTGAACTATGAAAACGTTAATTTGCAACTAGTAAATTAATTATGTACGACAAATACTTGCGAAAGGAGATTTTCCCTCCATAGAAATGCTGTCGTCTTTCTCTTGTTACTTGTGGCATGCTGTGTTG
>JAYJMG010112587.1:0-15783 GCA_036873935.1 Stomotoca atra
TGTTTCTTTTTTCTTTAGGTGAGTCTGTATCGGAATGGGAAAATTTGGGAGAAGAAGATTGTGTCGTTTGGAGTGTGTTTAATAAACTAACAGCTGTCTCATGTTATGATACTCACGATGTCGTTTGTCAAAAAAACAGTAAGGATATTTTTATGCAAAAATAATTATTGGAAGGAAAGAAAATAGATTTTCGAAAATCACTGCTATTATATGTGCTAATCAAGCTACTTGGATCTAAATTTTCTCTTTGATTAATTTGAGTGTTAGAAATTCAATCATTAGCAACATGGATAATATGGACGAATCTACCTTGCTCTCTGTATGCAATAACATCTATTCTCTAGCTAAAATAGACACACTTAAAATCATATCACTGGGAAGTTGCTCACCTAAGAATACTTTTCATTTTCACTAAAAACTAAACCAGAAAACGCTCAGAGTGAATACAGAGCGAATTTACCCTGCCAAAATGATGAATAAAAACACGAAAAAACAAACACATACAAAATAAATCACACAAATCACGAGTTGAGTAGGAAAGGATGGCGTTATTTGGCTTCCCATGAAATGGTAAAATCTCTTCAAAGAGTGTTTACTTACTTTCTTTCCCGTAAAAAAATAGTGCAAAGAAGACACGAACGAAGTCGCAAATTATATGAGTATATTAATGATTAAATAATAAATAAATAGTAATAATATAAATAGTAAATATTTTAAGTGTCTAAACTAGAAAATCTCAAGGACCTATAGTCAATGGATTGTTTCCACTAAGGGCCACTGCAACAAAAGAAAACGAAAAATATAGTCCTAATTTGGCGTGGCAACTCACGATAATACGAACCGTCATGTTTGCACATCATCGTCACATTGCATGCATTTCATTGTATCGTTCTTGTTTTTCTGCCAGGTTTTTATACTCTCACTGTTGAATGAAATTTTAGCGAGCATATGAAAACCACGCTTCAACAACAGCTATTACAAAAACAGATGTCTAAGAGCTGTTACCAAAGCCGGTCCCAAGCTTTCTACTGCAATGTTTTCGCGTTACCACAATATAATCAACCTCATACTTAGTATTAATTGTTATCTCAACAAAAGGTAGTTAAAACACACAAAGGCAATCACAGATAATGTTATTAAGTATTTTGACTGTAAACATGCAAACTTCTTCGTAGATATTTTTTGAACACAAATGATCGTAAACTATCTTTGTCATTGAAGAATGATAATTTAAAAAGTCTGCGATGTATGTCTGACAGATTTAGGCTAAGAGAATTTGGAATTCTAGCTCGATCTAGGAGGTTGTTTAACTGAAAGTTTTACACCAGTCAAAAACGACGATCAACTTCTTCAAAGACTGCCCACAACCCCGACAAGAATATGACATACCACTCCTAGCGCCGGCATGCGCCAAATATAATGTCGATAAAATAATGCTTGTGGGCATTCAAAGAACGACATATTTCAACACAGTTTTAACATAAAGCGCACGCTCCGGTTTTAGCGACAATATCTTTTAGATGGTGCCAAACTGTCGGGATGCACTGTAGCTAGTTGACTTCACGACGAAAAAGTTGCAGACCAAAAACTCACGTATACCACGATTGAAAAACTTCGTAGTGTGCACTCGTTTTAAATCTGCAGTTATCTTAAATTTTATATAAGTTATAGCTTTGCTGTCTTAAAAAGACATGTTTTAAGCGTATAAGCATTAAAGAGGTGACGTTTAGGATTGTACAACACTTTTATCTAACTGCTACAAACTAATTGGACTACACAGAGGAATCGCTCTAAAATTTTGCGATTTTTTTTCTGTTGCAAATCATGTGTGAAACGGTGAGTGTGAGTATGCCCAATATTACTGAAGTATATAAATCAGTAAATGGTGAAGGTAACGAAGGCAAAAAATATGCTCTTAGAGTTAAACCTCCTCTTCAGATGGTGTTGTTTGAACTGAGCTTTTTTCACATTTTCGTTTATGTTATTTATATACATTTTACATGACGTCAAATGAAATTGACCTCACTCTATTGAATTTTTCATTTATATTTTCATTTTCATTTTCTTCTATAATATTAGCAGCCAAAGATCATGTTTATTTATATTTTTGGTATTTCTTATAGTTTTTAGGTCTTTCTTGACAATTACTGATTGTGCGTAGTTTTGAATTTCTCTTGAAAATATTTTTCGTACTCTTTACGAAGATTTATGTCCCCTGTTCTCATTGGAAAGAAAGGGAACATTTCAAATTCTCCATTTATATAAAGGCCATAAGTAAGTGCAGATATATCAAAGATTACTTACTTACGGATTTCGACACTTACAGAAGCTAACTGGCAGATTTCTACCTGTTAAGCATTCTATCTATCTGGCAGATTTCGACAGTGAGAGAAGTTTTCAGATGTGTCGAAGTCCGCGAGATAGCTTGTCTAACTCTCAAAATCCGCCAGTTAGCTTTTTTAGTGTCGCAACTTGACATTTAGTAATCTGTGATATAACTGTACTTAATCATAGCCTATAAATGCCACGGTTCTACCACTTCTTCATTAATTTTGTCAAAAATAGACCAGCAGGCACACCATGTTCAAACGACTTTGCGACTGAAAATTTATCGATTCCTTATCAACATATTGTTAACGAAAGAAGCGATTTATATAAACCTTATAGCAAAGCTGACTTGAACTTTTTATTTCCTGGTTTAACTACGCGTTTTCATGTTTTCTTTCCTTCTGTTTCAATTTTATGCTTCATAAAGAAACTCCTCTATAACTTTTGAACAAATTCATTATGTACGTAAGTTGTAACACGGAAATAAAGCTTTTTAGATACCTTGAAAGATGCAGTAGGTATACGAAATATAGATTTTTAAATCAATAAATCTCGCTGTTTAATTCTTTATTCAATTTCTCCAACATTAACGGAGAGGAAAGTTTTTGATATATACGTTGTATGTATGCATGTGTTTTTTTTTACATTTTGGAAAATCGAAAAGCCTGGCCCTTTGATCCAATAATTTATGGTAATACAAGGATGAATGCGACATCTAAAACTTTTTGAAATTAATTGTTTTATCAAACACACATCAAGTAATGACAACAATTTTCTGTGGTAGGGAATCTTCGACCTAATAATCCTGAAAAGGAAAAATTTTACGTAGGACGTCTACTAGAAACAATTCGTTTGAAACTCTATTTTGTGAAATTTCAGCGACATGAAAGCAATACATAAAAAAGTTTGAAAACATGACCATGTAATTCCCACATTATGTTATTGCCTTCCAAATTTTGCCTTCCAATTTTTCAGTGGAAATAGTTTAAACATAAAGCATGAAGGCTTTTTGTTAATATTGACGTAAGAATCACAACGATTAAGATATTCGGTTTGAGTTTTCAATTATTTTCCAGCATAAGGAAGTGAAACACTAGTTTGAAATTAGATAGACCATCCTGTGTAATGAGGTATTTTTTTTTCTCTATTGTCCTCTTTTTAGATGCCATCAACAGCTCCATTGTGTCAACAGACGAGCCCACAACAGTCAGTACAGCAGGTGAGTTGCCTCTAAAGCTTTGCTACTTGTTGATATTATGGGAAAGGAAAACTGTTTTTTTAAAACAAATAAAAAAGCCATTGGTTAATATTTTAACTCTCCATCCAAGCTTTGTTAATGGTTTATATTAACTTGATTATGAAAAAAAAACATATCTTTAAATTTGATTGCAAAGCTTAATTATAGGTTTACTACCCCAACGAAGTTGCAACAACGCTCTTTGAAATAAACTCGGATAATAAATATAAAAGGTCTGTTTGTCAGGAGAAAATAAGAACTTGAACCCATTGTCTTTTTGTTTATCTTGACAATCAATATTAACATCTTTACCACTATAGATTTCTTCACCACTACTGATCACAACTTATTATTTTATATTTAACTTCCATTTCAAATTCTCCAGATTACAGGCAACTTATTGTTAAAGCACGACACAACTTCACTATGCAGAATTTAAGGAGTTTTATTAATTTTTGTATTATTTTTAAATTTCGTAGTTCTTCATTCAAATAATTAAAAATCTAGTTGTAAAAATGAATGAAGCTTGTGGTGCTAAGAGTGACCCAAAAAATAAATTGTGGAAAAGAAGGAAAATGCAAAAATTTTGACAGCAGTCCAAGTTTGGAAATTTCCACACAAACGTTTTCAGTAGGGAGAAGAACAAAGCCAAAAAGTTAAAAAAGTTTTTTTTCATCTCAGGTCTTGCATTTGGCAACCATTGCTATAAGTTTATCAAATCAATTACTAATACCTCATTCACATCAATGTTTGTTTTAAACCATTTTTCATTAAACTTCAAGACCAATGGAAATTTACTTTCTGTTATGCGTGTCCAGGTCAAGAGACCTAATGCACACCGACTTTATTTAGGCAAAAATGAAAAAATGCTTTTTATGAACGAGGGAATCAAACGCGCTAACTTTTTTGACATTTTTTATCCCATGGGAAACAGCCATTATTAATTTATTTGCATAAAACACAAAGGAAAAATTGAAACCAATACCAACTGACATGTTTTTTTACTGTGTCAGTGTGTTCGGCTACTGTTGTTTCCAAACTAGAATTCATAATGTCAGATAATGAAGTTAAAGTTTGTGGTTGATTAGATTATAAAATGCACAACGTGCTCATTTGGTTATAAACACGACAATTGCGCCAATAAATATGAATGCGCGCGGACACGCATAGCAGAATATCAATTTACTTTGGAAAACATGATCTACTAAGTGCACCTGTCACACTATCACTTAAACGGCTACAGTCTTAAAGATTCGGATTTGGCTTTACCTTCGACGTCGGAGGCGAAAAAACCAGAACTTTCTTTTACAATATGAGCACTTTGATTATGGTGAAGTCCCACAGTCAGAATTTTTGGCATGACAATTTTATGTCATTTTGGACCGAAGAAGACTTGTTGAATAACTTAAGATTGAACAATATTTCATTCTCCCATATTTGCAAAGAATAAGCTGAGATCATTTGAAAGCAAGACACAAACTTCAGAAACGCTACCACTCTATAAATGAGTTTCAAATTTCACTTATATCTTCTTGCGGGAACATCTGTTTATTGCACATAGAGCAACTTATTTGAGGTTGGCAGGTCCACTGTTTGCGAATGCAATTATTAAAGTGCTTATTGCAAAGGTTTGTAAAACTATCAACGCGAAACGAAGCAAAAAAGATCATGCAAAGTGTTGAAGAAATTTCAGCAGTAGGTGTAATAGATGGCTGTCATATAAGAATCAAAGCTCCTGTGAAGGATGTGAAGGAATATATCACCAGAAAAGACTGATCATTCGATCATTCTACATTCTTCTAGTTTTGTTGAAAATAATTACTTGTTCCGAGACATCTTTGTTGTTTGGACTGGAAGATTGCATGATGATGGAGTGTTTAAAATATCGCGACTGTACCACGAGTGCGTGCAAACGACATTTGTACCGATGAGTCTTTCAAAGAGTGTTTAAAGGACGGTTGTACCACTTTTGATTTTTGGTGAATCTGCCTACCCATTACAAGAAATTTTGATGAAGCCTTTCACTAATCGGGCAACTTAGAATCATCATGTAATGTCGCATTAAGCCAGTCACGAGTAGTTGTCGAAAATGTTTTTTTATTCTTTGACACGGCAGTAGAAACTACTGTGACAATCGCCACTGCCTGTTTTGTACTTTATAACTTTTGTGAGCAGCGAAATAAAGATTTCAAAGAGGAATGGCTTCAAGGAATAGATATTGACATGGTGTGTAATGTGCCTCATCCAGGACGTTATCATGCTGAAGGTTATACTGAAGAAATAAGAGAAAAGACCATTTCACATTTCAAATATTAAAAAAAAACGCTTGTATGTGAGAAGAAGAAAAAAAGTCATCATAAATCAAGTCAATTCTTTCCAATTTCGTCTTAAAAACAAACAAATTTCAACTAATCAACAGTTCTCAGCCGTTTTACATCCTTGTTAATTCTGACCCATTCCATTCATTCATTCCATTCTGTCAGTTTTTTGATAAGAATGTCGTTTGATGCGTCCAAACTGTATTCTTCTTTTACCCTATCCCAGGCGGTTTTTTGTCGGACTTTTGAAACGCGGACGAGGGGCTTTTAAACTCGCGTCATGGAAATCGTTGTTTAAAGTCTTTGGACCTTTGGCAACGTTTTGAATCAGGTCACGAGGTTAAGTAATGATAAACTCGTCAAAAACTTTGGTGACGTCGTTATTGACTTTAGTAAAATCGTTTTATTTTTTAAATCGATATTTTTATGTGCTGACGTCAGCAAAATGCATGCCAATTTTAAAGACTATGGAATATAGTAAACTTATATTTGATAACATTCAACATTCACAAAAACTGATAAAAATTGAAAACCAAAAAATATTTTCATTTTAAAATCACAACAGAATCAAAAATGACGTTATAATTTAAAACGATTGATGGGTACAAAAAATATTCAATATAATGATCACAAATAAAAGTTAGGGAAGTACTGTAAGTTACAGGTCCATAGGTTTTTTGGTTGGAAAGTTATTATTTTAAGTGCGAGAATTTAATCTTTGTTTAATGTTTTCTTCAGACCAATTGTTACAAAAACAAAAGTTTCTTCGTCACTCCAATGGCGAGATATTTTACTTTTCTTTGTCCCTGGTTTATTAACAACAGACTTTTCTTTATCTCTGGTGTGAATGTGGTATAAGACTTAAATGATGAACAGAGCAGAAGGTTGCTAGCAATGTGTTAATTGCCAGTGATAGTTGTATTGTTTTGAATTGGTAGTTGTAATGGCTTCAATCCTGCCACAATGAGTTTTTTAACCACATTTGGACTGTGGGGACCATTTTGTCACCCTGTTGGTATTTTGCCCATAACTTTTTATTAAACAATGCTGTATGCTGATTTTTTGTGACTTTTCCTCACAATTATTAACTGGTGATTACGTCATCAGGTTAATACGGAAAAATAGCGCAATTTCATTGGCTCAAACGCCTCAACGACGGGCTTTATATTTTACGGTATAGACCGCTTGCATTGACAACGCGATATGGAAGCTTAAAAAGTAAACATAACACTAAGATTGCAATGTAATGACTTCCTTCATGAGAAAAGAAAAACACGCACTTGAATATGAATTTCAAAGCAAAGCACTGCAATGTCTTCTTTTCTGTAAATAAAGCAAGTTATCTTTTCTTTTCTTTGTGCTTGGAAGTTACTCCAGTTAATAAACACAATATTAACTGTTTTGCCGGTCTGTACCGAGACATATTGCCCTCGGTCATCGTATCGGTCTCGCAAGCTCGGTCCATATGATGACCTCGGGCAATATTTGTCGGTACAGACCGGCAAAACAGTTAATATTGTATTATTATTAAAAAAAATTTTTGGAATTTGGATAAACTCATCTTCAATATTAATTAATTTTTTCCAAGCGGTGGGCATCAACATATGAAAACTTTTGTGAATGACGTATGAAGTTACAAACGGAAATTCAGTAAAGAATTCAAAATGGAAGCTTGAAAACCTTCCAACGATCTGAAAACTTCATCTTGCTTTGTTTTTCTGAATTTGCGAATTTTTATTATAATTTCCGACAAAATTCAGTCGCGTTTCTTCGTAAGAGTATGTTAAGTGGTGAATCAAATTCATAAGATGTAGAAGTCTAAGGAAAATTGCACCACAAGTCCGTTTTCCAATAAATAATTTTTATTAAAATTTCAAGTCAACCGTTAAATGAAAATGTAAGAACCCTATGTTGGTTTGAATGCCGATGTTCCTGAACTATTTTCTTCTTGTATTACGTCTATCCATATTTTGCTTTCATTTGAGGACAAATTATAGCAGTCGTTTTTTTCTATTATTTATTTACCAGTATCAGGATGTGAAAACAGCTGGACGGAGCGTGGCAACTTGTGCTATAAGTCTGTCAAAGAACTTAATTTAGATTATAACATGAACGCTGCAGAAGGTTTTTGCTCAGATGTTGACGCGACGCTGCCACACCTTTATACTAACGAGGAAGTTCTTGATTTTAAAACATTCACAAATGATAATGCAATATCAAATTGTTGGATGGGGATCCGAAAAATTTATGGTCTTTATAAATGGACGAGTACTGGTAAGGTTACACGTAATATTTTTGAGTACCATGCTTCTTCTAAGAAAGACTGTCATCAAAAAAATCTTCAATGCAAATGCACCTCTAAGAAACGCACTCCAATGTGGCATCTTAATATGCGATGTTTATAGAAAAAGAGTAAAATATTGCTAATTTCAATTTCAATTCTTTGATTCAACGCACTGTTCTCAATATATTACGGCCGGGATTGATGTCGGGTAAAATTGAAAGTTGTCTAACAGCCAGTGATGACTTGAAGTGTCGGATAGAATACAACTTTTACAGGCAATTTTCAAATATTTATTTCGTTAACATGAAACATATGTACACGAAACAAACAGTTTTGAAGGCTGTCAAATGAGCAAGCGGATAGAAAAGATGTCTGTTGTTTTATTTGTTTGTTATATTTCGTAGTGTTATTTTTATACGAATACTTTAAATAAGCTTCCGTCAAAATTGATAATATGCTCTTTTTCGTTTTGTACTTTTTGTAGGCGAAATCGTAAGGGAATTGATGTTTACAGCGGGTAACGAATGTGTCGGTCTGGCGTATCCCGAGTTTGCCTCACGCAGTTGTTCTGATGGAGTTCCTGCTGTAGTTTGTCAAAAAAGAGGTATATATAATCTGCAGGTATTTTAGCGATGCTGTGGGTGGGGATAAGAAGAGTATCGATTGTTCAAGGGAAGGGTGTTAGATGGTGGTGCACTCCATAATTTTGTAACTGTTGGTACTCAAACGACAAAACATTGCACTTAAATATACATACTTTTAGGCTATATATTGACACCATTTTTCAAAATGGCCGACATTTTGCTGACATCCGATTTTCTTTTGTTTTCTGGAAAGCGAGGTGACAAACCCAATTGCTGATAATTCTTAAGCAAAGCAAGATTATTAATTTGGTTTTCTATCATTAAAATATATTTGGGTTATTGCGCTGAAATAATAACAAGAAAATCGTCAAAACGATATGACACATTATTTTCATTTAAATTCTTGTAACGTTCACGAAAGTTGTTATTTTGTAAATATTTCAGAAAATGTTGCATTTTTTATTCGTCAAAAATTAGTAGCTTTTCAATCGAATTTTTCGAAATTTTTCACTGTTTTTTGAAAATTTCTAGTTCTCAGGCCCCAAATTTCACAGATTTCAAAATAATTGTGGAATGCAATTCTTCAATTTTTTGCTCTAATCTACATATGTTTTAGCCATTGGGTGGTGGGGACGGTATGTGTGTGTGTGTTTGTTTATGCATAGAGTGCACGCATCTTGTTTGGCTGTAATCACATTAAAATAAGAACTGGAATGTATGGTCATGGTAAAAGTCAAAAAGAAAAACAATCTTAACCACTTTTGATCTCCTTACAACTACTGATCACAACTTGTTAGGTTTCAATGCTTCATCTTCAACTCAAAATTCCCCGATGTTACGCTAATAATCTTGAGCAATTTTTGAGAGTGGCAAAGGTGTTAATATTTTTTATTATTTTCCGAATTTATCCATTTTCATTAAAATTTTTAAAATCTTATCAGTAAAAGTGAAAATCTATGTACTATTTCAGTCAACTAACATTATTATTCAGAAAGATATCAGAATTTTATCTATTTTTTTTATTTCATTTTGTTTTTTCCCTTTCATTTCGACATTTAATTTTATGTTTTGTGCATTGACAGTTTCACCAAATATTACAAAGACAACAACTACAGAACCACGAACAACAACAGAGAAACCAACAACCTTACAGCAGGGTACCACAACTACTGCAGGAGAAACAACAACCTTGGAGGAAAGTCCAACAACCACAACAAAGGAACCAACAACCACCGGCAAAAACACAGGTACATTTGTTGTGTTGTACTTCACTTGATTAAAAATTTCATGACATAGCGGGAAATTCTGAGGAAAGATGGAATCATCTTCTGTGTCCAATATTTAAAGAACAATAGATAAGACTAAGAGTAAAATTGTACTTAAATTTCGAACCTTCATGTTCATTTTCTGAGCTAAAAATATCCTCATTCGTATTAATCTTTCTTGAAGAATTTGAGAATCAGTGCAAAATTAATAAGGGTTTAGACTGATATTAAGTTCAACTTCGCAGATCCCAGGTTTTATTTCATAAAAAAACATCCATCCAATATGTCCCAAAAATGTCTGCAAAACGTCCTTTTTATTGTCCTCTGGACATTCGCTTCTGGGTACGTATCACACCCGCGATAGTCGCATTTCAGATTTCTAACCCTCAAACTCGAATGGTATTTTGAACTATCTTTTATAATATTTTCGTCACTTTTGGCCACTTTTGATAATCAGAGTGAAAGAAAAACAACGTTACTTCCGACAACCCATTTTATTTCAGCAACGTTTCGCCCCCAACTGAGAGCATTATCAAGCTGTTACATTAATTGATGATACTGATGTAAAATTATGCTTCAAAACAGGGTTGTCTCTCAAAATGAAAAGAGTTTAGAAACTTTAATCTCTAAGTTGGGTCCAGTAAAGGGCGAAACGTTGCTGAAATAACATGGATTGTCAGAAATAACGTTGTTTTTTCACTCGATTACTCATATGAACAACATTAATAAGATGGAGGTCTTAAAAATATTTTTTTCAACCATATTTATACAGCAGTCGTTTAACCACTGGGTTTGGATGCTTGAACTTATCGCAAAGCTAAGTTGAATATTTTACATATATATTTTTTGTTGTATGTATGAAAACAAATGTTACAAACGAACGTCAGTCACATATGAAAGTAACAAAACTGCTCAAACAAATAAGACAAAAAATTACAATAAAAAGTGTTGAAAACTGCGTTGACAACATCTAGCTGTTTCTTTTAATTGTATAATTGGCAAAACGATTGAATTTCAACAAATCAATCGCACGCATTCGATTCTTTTCCTTGGTTCGATGAATATTGGAAAGTTTATATGCGTTCCTTGTTCAATGGATGTTTTGAAAGGAAGACGTTGTTGTTGAAAAGTAATAATTAAATAAAATCTACTATTTGCAACCAGATTTTTTAATAAGTTATGTTTTTTGGTTGGTGATAAAAGGCGATCTTCTTTAACCAATTTATGAAAGCAAAAGAAATATATATAAAAAAAACGTAGACTCTAAATGTCTTACTATTGTTTTGTTTGCTATGCTCTTGCACAGCAATGTTATAACATGATTGATTGTCAGTCGAATACTATAGTCTCTGACGTCACAGGGTTTTAATAATGAACAATAGTGCTTTCTTCTTTTCTTTTTTTCTCGCGAATCAAGCATTATCTACTCATATTTTACGCCTGGGTAGCCACATACACTCTGTGGTGATGCTTTTAATGGGGTCCTTTGACTTCCTAAAGCTTATCCCAGGCGGGTTTTTTCGGACTTTTGAAAAGCGGGAGGCTTTTTTGCCAGCGCCACGGAAATCGTTGCTAAAGCTATTCACTACGCCCAAAACGCATGAAACTTGTTACAACTTATCTTTGGACCCTTGGCAATAGTTTGAAATAAGTCACGTGGTTAAATAACGATGACGTCACCAAACGTTTTGGTGACGTCATTATCAATTTGATAAAAACGTTTTTTCCAAAAAATCGATATTTTAATGTGCTGACGTCAGCAAAATGCATGCCAACTTCGAAAAAGACTATGGAATTTTGTAAATTTATATTTTATAACATTCAACATTCGCAAAAACTTATAAAATTTGAAAACCAAAAAATTATTATTTTAAAATCACAACAAAATCAAAAAATGACGTCATAATTCAAATTAGCGGACTGGTACGAACATTTTTTTGCACCATAATGACCACAAATAAAAATCAGGAAGGTACTGTGAGTTTCAGCTCCATTGGTTTCCTAGTTGGAAAGTTATTGAATTCTTAAATTCTGCTTTTTGATTACATTTTGTTTATTTTACCTGCTTTAATTTTTTTATGATAACCTTGTTAGTGGAAAATATTTTTCTTCAATCCGTTTTTCGTCTTTACTGCTATCAAAGTCAAAGTCAGGCAGATAATTGTTTAACGAGTATCATGCAATTGTAAAAAAGGATAAACGCAATATTAAAAAGATGGAGTTCTTAAAAATGACTTTTTCAATAATCTTTTACTTTAGTCGAAAAAATCGCGAATGGCCTCTTTTAAGATTTCTTCGTGGGGCTAATTTTTCCCGATTTTTGGCAAAAAATAAGCGAAAGTTTCTTCCGCGATAGTTTATTCCTTTAAAGGAACTACCCATGTTTTACCACTTTGTTTGGATGCTTCAATATTTCGTTTTTTTTGAAAAGTAAAATTGAATGCGTTCGATGGATTTGTTTACCTTCAAACGTTTTGTCGATTATACCGTTAGAACAAAAACAGCTGGATGTTATCAACGCAGTTTTCACTGTTATTTATTGTAATTTTTGTCAGATTTGTTTTTAGCTCCTCTCATCATCGGGCAATGTGACTGTTTTTTCATCACTTTGTATAAAAAAATCGTAGGATTGAAGTGGTAATTTTAAGCCAATCGCGTTTGTGTATATAATTACGGCAATTATGTAATTTTGTTTTATCGGACCGCATGTACGCTCATACTATTCGGACGCAAAAGTAATATCGTCCGTGGCGCGAAAAAAGTTCTTAAATACTTGGGTCCAAGACAGGATAAACTGATGAATATGAATGAAACTGGACTGACAAACTCAAATATCTTCTGATTGTTTTTAGCTATTTTGTTACTTTCATATACGATTGACGTTCGTTTGTAAACATTTGATTATTAATGACGTCGCAAGTTTCTGAGGATGAAAAGCACTGATTTCTTCTTTTCCTTTTTTCTTACGAATCAAGCATTATCTATTCATTTTTTATGCATGCCTGTGGACACATTTATATTGAAAAATGAGATATCGTGAATTCGTGAATTATATCGAGCACAGGAAAGCAGACTTGAACTTTTCATTTCTTGATTTAAGTATATGTTTTCAATTTTTTTTTACTGTGTCAACTTTCGCAAAACAAACAAACTTCACTTTAACTTTTGATTAACATGACAATGTACGTAAGTTGTGACACGGCAATAAGGCTCTTTAGATACCTTGAACGATGCAGTAGGTATGCGAAATATAGATTTTTAACGAAAGCAAATCTCTTTGTTTATTCTTAATTCAATTTCTCTATTATTTGCGGAGAGGAAAATATTTGATATACACGCTGTGTCTTATGTATGCATGTGGGATTTTTTAAAACTTTCTGAAATTAATTGTTTTATCAAATGCATATCAAATGCATTTGATAAAACAATTATATCAACAATTAATTTCAAAAAGTTTTTAAAAATCCTACATGCATACAAAAGACACAGCGTGTATATCAAATATTTTCCTCTCCGCCATATATATATATATATATATAACGTGCTCTCTTCTTGCTGTAGCTAAGGAGGGCTTGGAAAATTTCCGAAAATTAATAATCGGGGAGGTCGGAAAAAAAAGAGGAGGGAGTTGGAAAATAGAAAACATTAGTTTTTAAAGAAAAGAATCTTTCGTTGTTATTAATCTACATGTTTTAGCTTTCACATTCCGTCTCTTACGTTTCTATACGCTGTTTTTTTTAAGGACAGCAAACTTACAGGTATACATTTCTTGTTAGATTCTCAAACTTAATAAGGGGGAGGGAGGGGACGATTATTTAGTACTCTAGATTACGATGGTATGTCTAACTACGGATAAAATCTCTCTATGCTCTCCTGTAATGGCCAGCTAAGAATATATGAGAGCCTACTAATGACGAAATGTTTAATCAAAACACATATTAAATCAGGATGATACTCTGCAAATCAAACTTCCAACCCAAAAATCTCAAGTTCCCTTTATCAAAAAATTGAACGACAATGTGCAAATCCAAACTCGAACCCAATGCCTCCTTAATTACAGTAAGAAGAGAGCAAGTTAGCGTAAAACCGATACCAACAGTCACGTACGTACGAAAATTAGCCGGATTTCCTGATTTTCCCAAACAACGATTTAATCATGCCATAAACAGATTTTCAGCCAGCATAACCAAATAAAATTTGTTGATATGATGGGAAAAAAGAAAAAAAAAGCTAAGAAAACGAAGAAAAGAGGTATTGGTCGGTATTTTAAACTCAATCCTTCACTGTCGACCAGCATAAACTTTTTATTTCGATCCAAAAAAGCTTTAAAATTAAAATATTTCTGCCAGGGTGTTCATCTTAGGTTTTGCATCACGAAAGCATTTTCTTAATAATATAGGTTTATTTTTATATACTAAATAAGTGCACACTACAAAGAAACTAAAAATAAATAACAATTAAGTAAAACAGGAACATTATATTTCATATACTAATTCCCACAAAGTAACTCATGTTATTCTGTCAGCTACATCAGCGATTTCCTTCCATCCGTGACGGCTTAAATTATAGAGAACGCTCAACTAAGGAAGTATATCGGGCTTTGAGAACATTAAAAAGTGAAATATAAAAGGAAAAAAAATTACGTTTTTATAATCGGATTTTCATCAAAATGTCAATGTGTCAATGTCAAAGTTCAGAACAAGCATGTAATTTAGACAGGTGTTTACAAGTCGAGCATGCTACCTTCACGCCTTTGATATTCGGAACAAACGGTGGTTTCGGTGAAGAATGTGGGAAATTTTTGTCGGTTTCGGCGTCAAAAATGAGTGAAAAAAGTAACGATACTTATGGAACTGTCGTGACATGGTTGAGAACTCGTCTCTCAATGGAAATAACACGGGCCTCTTTGCTTTGTCTCAGAGGATCACGTACTCCATTCAGACACTTCAAGGCAGACGATGTTCTAGACAAAAATTCGGAAAGCCACCTGTTGTAGAAGAGCACTGTCCTACTCCACAACATATGTTTTATATATGTTTTCTTTTGATTTCGGTTTGGGCCGTACTCTTCCAAATTTGTGCAAGTCTGCCATAATATTTTTATCTACAGTTTCGAATGTTTTGTTCTGCGTTGTTTTTGCACAATCGTTTGTTCGTTTGCTCTATTTCAACCGATCTTCCTCTTTTTTTTTACAATACAATAATACATTTTTTTCATAGTTTAAATTATTTTATAAAGGCTGTAAATATTTTAAATTGTTTATAAATAAATATAGTTACCCGGAATAAGTTCGGAACAAGTGAGTTATTTCAGCATTTGTGTCGGATTGTTATTAAAGACACATTTTCGAACGTCGTCGAAAAGTTTTCAACTCTAAAATGGACATTTGAGACAAGCAAGATTAATATCCGCAATAATATTCTTTTAAATTTATTTATTTGAATAAATTAAATGAATTAAATTTATTGGATATCAATCTTGCTTGTCTCAAATGTCGATTTTAGAGTTTTATATTTCAAATTTAATTCAAATTTAATATTTGTTTTCGCCGTTAGAAAAGTCGCTTAATACCTGTGTGTTAGCAACAGTTCTTCTGAGGGGGTTTACTGTATATATGACCAATAGACAAATATCGGATCTTCAGTTTTTTGTACTAACTTTTTTGTAGCTAACTGTACATCAGCTAACTGTACAGTTAGCTGATGAATCCGAAAGGAAGAAACTTAAAGTTCTAACAAAAATTTGTCTTTTCTTTTCAAATATATGC